>VZTR01024677.1:239995-251497 GCA_013400775.1 Chaetops frenatus | reverse complement strand
TTTTTCTTGTTTTTTTCCCCCCTTCTTTTTTTTTCGCCCCCCCTCCCCTTCCCCTCTTCCGTCTGTCTCTTCCCGGCTCCGGGGGCGAGAGCGGGGGATGAAGGAGCAGAGGGTGCAAAAGTTGGAGTCGGCGGGGAGGCCGGCGGGGCGCGGAGCGGAGCGGAGCAGCGGAGCCCGGAGTGCCGAGCAGCTGGTGCTCGCTGGAACAAACAACTGGCCGCTCAAGCNGGTGTTGTTTTGGTTTGTTTAATTTTCTTTGCGCCTATCGGCTGGCTGGAAAATCCATCACCACCCGACAACCAGCAGGAAGGAGAATTTTAGAAGTTTTCGTTAACAGCAGGGAAAGGCTCAGATCTTACCTTGTTCGTTCCTTCACGTGGCAGATGGGAAAGCCTTGGCTGTTTCTCTGGGCGGCAAAAATAATGTGGGAAAAAAACCTGGTCGCTTTGCGTGTAAGCGTTACAGGGGTAAAATCACAGCTGTCAAGAACATAAAACTGGCCCTGAGTGGGCTGTAATGCTGGAAGGGTGAGTGGCTGGCAGGGTGAATGGCCTGTTTGTCCCCATTCTTGCCCCACTCCTCAACACAAGGAGGCTGAATGGAAGTAGGAAGGGATGGGCCTCCAAACCAGCACACCAGAAATGGGACTGATCCAGGTTCTGTGCAGGGGTCCCTCTGACTTCAGATCACACTGATCCTGCCTTGAACACACCACCAGCACCTAGTCACTATGGCCCTTTCCACCAAAAGTTTTCAAATGAGCTTTATAAAGACCATCAAGAGAAACCTTTTTGTTTTACACAGAGGGAAACTGAGTCATGAGATGTGTCCAAGGGCCCAAGATGAGAGCTCAGCCAGCCAAGCCCCACTCCAAGTGACTTCTCTCCCCTGCAGAGCAGGAAGAGTTTCTGCAGTTGTAAGTTAAATATTTTAGGGTCTGTCTTTTGCAGAAATCCCTTGTCTGGAGACAAGCTTCCAAAACTAGGATTTCCAAGCCCTTTCTATCCTGTTAATTCCCATGGGATGGCTGTATTTTTCCCCTGGACATGTCTGTTCTTCCTCTGTCTGGGCCATACTCCTGAAAGGCTGTCTTAATTTTGTTATGTTCAAAAAGGAAAAACTTGAAATTAGAGACATTCATATTGATAGTTTGTCAAAATAATTTAGAGAAAACGCAACCAACTTAAAGTATCAAATCTCTACTTCATTTTAAAAAATTCCTTAAAAAACTAGTTTCCCTTCATGGCCTCACAGTTCAGATGACTGTAGGCGTTGCATTTTAAGAAGCTGAAGAGGATTTTTAATCTGCTTCCCCTGCCAGTTCAAGGTCTTGGACTTCAAAGCTCTGAATGTGTCTGTGCCCAGCTACAAAAAATGCACCTGCACCTACAAATCACAGAATACCTGTGTTCCTCTGGGACAGTGCAGACCACAGAGTGCAGAAGGCAGCAGCCAGGGACAAAATATACACACACCATCTTGGTTGCTGAGGGTTCCTCTGCTTGGTTCCTCTTCCAGAGGAAATTGGGCAAATGTAGCCTGAATAATTTCTAGGAAATGCTACAAAACTTTCCTCTTTTAAGAGAGTTTTTTTCCCATCATAATCAGGACACCATTCACAACATCAACTCTTCCCCTTCCCACTCAGAGGCAAATATGTTGCCCCTCAGCAGAGCTTTCTCAGCCCAGAGAGTCTGGACACTCCAGGAAGGCCACCAGGGATTATGCTATTATAGTCTAATTACCACAGAAAATGCTTACATGAAACAATGAGATAGTTAGAACAGACCCAAAGGTAAAATCAGTGGGAACCTTTTGAACAAGCAACTCATCAGAGACTTTGTTCTGCCTGCACAGAAGGAGAAAAGGAGGCCCTGATTTAGTCATCTGGATTTACTGGGGAAAAAAAAAAAAAANCCCCCCCAGCCCACAAAACACAAAAATACTTCTTGATTTTGTGAGTTTACATCTGGTGCTCTCCAAAATTGCAATGTCTTTTCTGGGCCTGTTCAGCTGCTAGTTTTCCAAGTCTTCCAAAGAAGGCCCGAAGGCCTTTGAGCTAGAAACACTGACCTCAGGGCTACTGTGAGCCTTCACACTATTGATTGTAGGAAGCATTAGGAAAATATAAAGCCCTACCAACACTCCATATAATTTTCTACACGTGAAAAATATGTGTACCTCAGCACAGGCAAATTTTTCAAGAGCAGGCAACCTGGCAATTAGCCAAAATACTAATAAAGGCCCCCTCCTCCAGCTGACATTAGTATTCAAATCTCTGTCTCCCTTGTTGCCAGGTATATCTGGGAGATTCTATGCAGGAAGCAGCCTAGAATGTGTTGTTAGTCTACATAACATAATATTTTTTGATTACTGCAGTTTCAAGTTTTCCCTATTTTTGCAGCTTGGGAGGACTCAGTTGGCCCAGCTCAGCCCCAGAGCAAGGACCTGTTGTGGAGGATGATGTAACTGCCCATTTTTACTAAAACCAAAACTCGTCCTCTGCCCACGCAGCTTCCAGTGTCAGCACATGCTGGGCAGGCAGAACACAGGAGTGGGGAGTTCGGACAAGAACACAGGCAGAGGAGATGGCAGCAAAACAAAACTCACCAGGCGGTTTGAGTCATCTCCTGCCTGGATGGTGAGCAGAGCGCTCACGAGCCGTCATAAGGAGATGAGATTTCGAAGTGCTCTGGGTCAGATACCACCCGTAACACTAAGCAGAATTTGGGGGTTGAAGCCTTGAGGCCAGAGGTGAAGTTCAACAGCATCTTGACCTCTGACTGGGGCTTGTAACAACTGCTAAGACCTAAAATAGTAGATAATAAAGGCCTAATGTGAATGAGGTAATGGTAATACCCTTGATAAATATGCCCAAGGCAAGATGAATCCAATGTCACAGTTGTTTGTGCTAACATTTGATTTTCTTCAGTAGATGGAACATATTGAGTTCTTAGCACATCTGTAGCTCTGGTGTGAAACCAGGGTCAGTGTGCATTTCTAGGGTCCCTTTCAGACCCAGTACATAAGGGATACAGCAATTATTTCCATCTCCTAAGCTGTACTTTTGAGAGCAGACTCTGTTTAAAGGTTTGAGAACTGGAGGTACCTGCAGGTCAGTTGCTGATTTTGACCAAAAGGGAAGCCACAGCATTTCTTAGCAGCCTCAACCAGTTAGCTCTGAGATGGAAGTTACTAAGTAACTGTAATTATCTGGGAACTCCTTGCTTAAGTTAAACAGGCCTTTTTGACCCAGGGACAGTAATGCTTCTTTAGACAAGCAGGTACACAAAGACACAGAAAGGCAGGCAATGATCCGAGGTCACACCATTAGTTATTATCATTTTGGAAGTACAATTCATAGGCCACTGCTTGATCACAAGACCACTGCAAGGTTGTCTGTAGCAGGCAGACAGGGTGGGTTTACAAGCTGCTTACACTTCAGTGACAGTTAATCTCTTAAGACAAAAAAATCAGTTCTTTTAAGAACAATCACATGTAATATATTAAAATGAAAATACAAATACAAGGGTTGGGGAAAGCTTCCTAGATGATAGTTTCTGAGCTTGCTTGTGGAAAATGACTCATTTATTTAATTGAAAAGAGCGATTTATCAGACTAATTTCCTTCTAGCAACCAGAGACCTTTCAAAACTTGATTGCAGTTAATATGCCAGTGTTTCAAAGCATTTTATTCAACTATCAAATAAGATAATGAAGACTTTAATTTACTGTTGAGGTACAAAGTGAGCTGAGCAGGTCAGACGTTTCGTACTCCCAGGGTAGCAGGGGTGCAGATGAGACTGTGCTCAGCTCCTCGGAGAGGCCAAGTCCTGCAGCACAGCTGAGGAGGGCCACAGCACTCAAAGAATGTGCAGAGGCAGCTCCACCTGTGCACAAAGTCACATTACCCCTAACCTGAACAGTAGCAGAGAGCTCCATTAAATGTTCACACACCACCTTGGAAATGGAGATTGTCCAACTAAACAGCTTGGTCAGGGAGGACAAAATGTCACAACTCCCACACCTGTGTTCTCTGCCTTGGTGATACCTCATAGCTGCTGTCCTAGAAGAACAGAAAACAATGGGACTCCCAGCCTGGGGAAAGGAAGCTTTGGCACTTGTAATCAATGTCACATAGCCTCTGGATAGAAGGGATGAAATTGCATGTACCTGTCATGTGTAGCTGGACATAGCAACTCCCAGATGCAGGACTCACCAACTGCAAAGCACCTTGCCAAAACTTATGTACCATAAAGTGGCAGGTTCATACTGTCCCCCTCTAAAGTAAGCAATATTTACTTAACTTTAGCCTGGAAGGAGCCAAGCATAAGTATTTAGTATTTTTATTCAATTCCTCCTTCTCTTAGCTAATGTCTGGCAAAGCTTCTCCCCATCCTTGGAGATTATTTGGGTACAGCCAATCCTATGAAGCCCTCATTTTCATTTAACACCTAGATGCATTAAGAAGTTGAACCTTGACTTTGCTGAGGTAAAATAATTAGTAACAGAAGAAGGAAAAGTAGTGCATGTGTTGCTGAACTAAAACATGACACGAGATAGAAGCTGGTAGTTTCCTAGCCAAGAGCTGATCCCACTGGTTTGTTGATCAGGTGAGCTACTTACACCTGTTTTCTGCAATAAGCATTATTGAAACAGATCCAGTCCAGCTCCTTATCTCTACACAATTCCAGATGAGATTGCTAAGGTCGTGTCCAATTTATGAAGGCTGACAAACATTGTTGACACAAAACTGAGAAAGCATGGCTCAGGATGTGGGAAAGACATCTTCACAGCTACTAGGAGATGTTAAACATGACCTCATCTTCTCATTTACTTCTGATACTGAAATAAGCAGTTGAACAAAATACTCCCTCCTCCCCTCACGGTGCCAGACCACCAGCCTCCTGAAGCTCAGCACATCTGCAAACACATTCTGCAAACCTCAGGGAAGCAAAGCCAGATTGCAGCCTGCCTTATCTCTCTTGACTGGCTGAATGTATTTCAGGCCTCAAGCATCACATGACTGTACATAACATGCAAATACAATAACTACCATGGCTTTTATAACAGATCAGCAGGGATCAGCAGTGTTGAACAAACACCCTTATTTGCAAAAGCACCTTCCCAGCCCATGGAGCAGGTGACCTTGTCTCCCAAGGGATACCGTGCAGAGTTAATGATCTGCAAATCAAGGATTTGAAATTTATCCACAGCTCCCCTCTTAACTGCACCGTTTTGCACCAAGTCAAATAAACACTGTCACTGCTCTATAGAAACCCAGTGCTGTAAGAGAGGCCAGAGTTCAGGAGGCAGTGGACAGTTCATTTTCTGCAAGAAGGCATCTGCTGGTGGGGACAAGATTTCATGAGATATCACAGATCAGTATCTAGTTTAATGTCCTTTGTTGTATCTCTCACTGAGGAACACAGCACATATCTCACTGTCTACCATGTGACCAGGTAGGGCTCCACAGTGGCCTGGTCTCAAGACCACCCCAAAAATACCATTAGTATTTTCCAGAAACAGGTTTATACACAATGGAAAGTTCTGATTATACAGGACAGAATCCTTTATGCTCTGCTGGATCATGGGGTTCACAAGCTTTAGTTCTGCATGAAATGCCATATGGAAAAATCCCCTTGCCTCTTGCATTCTCAATAAGCTACATCCCCATATCTCAATGGTGAGAAGGCCCTATTTGCCCATATATGTATGGAGTAACCTTATGTGCACAGAAGGCAGTACGCTTCTGACTATGCTTCTTTTACAACTGCTGTAGCTAAGTTGAGCTCACAGGGTCTTGTCATTGCCACTTGGAGACCCCCTGAATCTGTCAGTCAATATAATCTCTGGATAAATCCTGTGGGCCTGGAACACCATGCTCTTTCCTTGCTAGGGAGTTTTTGGCTGTGGTAGTGCATTTACTGCTGTTGAAGCTGGCTTTGAAAGTTGCAGCCTGCCCCAAGAGACTAATTCCTACACATTTGCTGTGCTAGTCATATCTTTTGTCAGGCCACAGGACTGACAGGGAGCTCTTGTGGTAGAAGTTCAACAAAGAGGAGAAAATGGAATATTTTAAATGCACTCTACGCTGCCCTCTTTAAGAGAAGCTGAGGCAAGCAGGCAGGAATCACAGTTAGGCAAGGTGGCTTTGCTTGGACAAAGTGGGGCCTGTTGGTCATTTGTCTGTAGAAGACAGCAAGCCTGAGCCAGCATGTCCAGGTCTCAGCAGAAATTCTAAAAGGGAAGCAGCCCAGTCTGCCTAAGCACCTCCATTTCCTCCAGCATCCATTCCCTCCTGCTTCTCTTCTTCAGCAGGGTCTTTTTCAGATGGTTGCTTTGATACAAATGATTGTATCAAATCCCTCCTACAGTGATTTAGAAGATAAAGTCCAGTTGTTCTCATAGTTTCTGATATGGGGTCTTCCTTTAAATATCTCAGCCCTTTTGACTCCAGACAGTGCATTCCAGCAAGTGCTTGAAAATGCTCTCCTTTTGCCTCTCATACCAGCATAAAGGTTTTAACCCATTGTTATCCTTTGAAAACAGGCTACAGCAGCATGCACAACTGTTCTCATGCACTTCATGAAGTTTAATAGTAGACACAGACCAAGACCAAAATGAAGGGTATACTAAAGAGACATAAAAACAACTAAACAATTAGGAAATGTACACGTATTTGCCCACACAAGACCCGCTTCTGTAACACTTGGGAATCATGTATGAGAGTTTCAGGCTTCAATTTGCAAATGCAAGAATCATATAAATGTCATATCTATCAACAGGATACCTCTGCAGAGAACTAGAAATGTGTTTTCACATCTTCAGATTGTGTGTTCCACCATGGTGATATAGGAATACTTTATACTTGGTAATACACCATATTTGTAGCTTCATAGATGCTGCAAGGGATGAGTTGGTGAAAAATTCAGCGATGAATATAATGAGCTGTAGAACTGGACCATCTTGCCTTGAATCCTCTTTCAGACAGTAGTTGATGGCAGAATGTAAGAATAGAACATTTTTGTAGCCCCTCCTGCTGCACCCAGTCTAGAGTTTAACAGGTAGAAAAAGTCTGCCTGTTAGAATTCACTTTCTTCTAAACCACTCAGTTTTACTTTAAGAGCAAAATTTTAGTAGTTATAATCCCATGTTTGCAGAACAAATAGATGAATTGAAGATAAGGCAATACAGTCACAAGAATATTTCACTGCCTAGGCTAAATAACAAAAAGATGTCTGCACTGGAGTAATTTGTCCCAAGGGCAAATGATAATGGAATAAATACTACACAGTATTTGTTTAACTCAGGAACATGCAAAAAGAAAGAAGAGCAGGAGACAATGAAGCCTAAGGAAGAGCAGAAGTTCGAAAGGATTTTACCCCCTCCTCATAACAAACCACAGTCATGGAAGCACTTCATCTTCTTCTCCGAATTCTTGGACATGAACCTCTAACTAAGCATACCAGAACTCCCCCTACTGAGGAGCCATCACAACCACAACTAAATACTTGGGGAATTTCTTTGGCAAAAGACTTCTCTGTTGGAAAGTGCTGACTTGTTGAAAACAAATCTTTCTGTGGAAAACTGTCATCTTCAACAAAATGTTAGCTGGAAGATGTTCCTCTGCTCGCAGTGCAATTGCTTGGCAAGACCAGGCAGATGCAGCATTCCTTCCGGGGTCCTTCTGCACCAGCCACACACTGCATGGACAGACAGACAGACAGACAGGCACAACCCAGAAGGGGCAGCCTCTTTAGTGCAGAAGGCCAGATTTAGAAGTGTTTGGATGTGGCCCTTCCCACTGGACTACTACCATACAGGGAGGGAATTGGTTCCTATCTCAGTCTGTTTCTCCAGAAAGCAGGCTTAGGCACTTCATTCTTTCTTTTTCAAGAAGAGAACAAACAAAAAGACAAAATCATCAAACTTTTCATAAAACAGCACTCTGTTTCCACTCTCTAGTTTTAACACAAATGATATCATTGCACTCACACTAGGGATTTGATAATCATTTTGGCTAAAGAAAACTAAGCAAACAAGGACAAAACCTTGTAAGCCTTGTAATAGCACTGCAATTAGAAAGATTAAGCATAAGACTTAAAACAAAAGAAACCCTCCATTGCTCTCTACCCCCAGCCTGAGACTGGGTCTCCTTGCAAGCAACACTTCATTGTCAGCACCATTTCAACAAATCAGTGGAACAAGGTGCAAGCTGGGCTTCCTTACTAGGGAAATTGTTTTCTGCTGATGTTTCAGAGCCCTAAAAGTCTGTCTGAAAGTGCCAGATACTCCTTTTAGATGATGTGGGTACAGTAAGATTTTGTTTCCAGTAATATAACTGCAGGAAAAAAAAAATTTTAAGCTCAGATGGAAGACAGAAAGGCCCTTTCTGGTTCTTGAATCTCTCTATGCTATCATAATCAACTGCATTGTTTTAATCTTTCCCCAACAATCTCAGACCCCTGTATATGCCAAGGACTTCTAAAACACTTGGCAAATTCTTAGTGAGCTCGACCTGGATGTGTGCTTGTCCATGCTCATGGCTGGATGGGAGCTGGTGCTGTTGGGGCCCAGGGCTGAGGAGCTCAATGTACTCCACTGTGCTTCCTCTGCTCAAGGTGATGCATCTCTCACTGTAGTTGTCCTGAGTCCCAAAAGAACTGTGCCTCCCCCTGATTCTGTATTTCCAAGGCAGCATCCTCATCTGGCTTCAAGTCCCTATCAAACTTAGACCAAAAAAAAAAAAAAAGAAATAATTACCTTTTGAATATATATACACATATATGCTACCTATAGAACATGAATTTAAAAATATTTTTGGTTGATTTGTTTCCACGGCAACCACAAGCCATGGAAACAGGATATAGACAAAATCTTACAGACACTACTTGCTGGAATACAACTGAGTGTAAATTAATTGAGGTTTCAAGCAGCAAAGAAGTCCTGTCCACAAACTAACTGTGAACCCACAGCCACTTTGACCCAAGTCTGCAGATAGGATTAAGAGCTGAACCACAGCCATTTCAAACATCATGACATTATCTCACCTTAAGTCCTTTTGCTGGTCCAAAAGAAGGTTTATTTGTGGATTGGTATTTTGTGACTGGCATTTTGATGTACCTCATTTTCTGTTGAGGCAATGACTTTTGTGGTAACAAGTGATAATGCCTTGTACTTCAGAGCTTGCTGATGTAGAAGCCACTCCAGAGGCAATTGCCCAGGGAGGAAGCAGCAATGAGCCATCCATTAGCCATATAGAGAGCATTGAGGAGAGTTAGAGCATGCTGCTGTGCCACCAATCTTCCCAGCAATTAGAAAAAGAAAGGTTGGCAGAGACTTTTGGTCTCCAGCAGTGTTTCCTGTCAGGTTTTTGAGCTGTGAAACTCAAGGGCTAGAAAAGGCAAAGAATATTCAAGAGCTGCTTGGTGAGAGGAAGGGGCTCTTTGCCAAAGCATGGGCCCATGGAAATCTGCTGTGACCAAAAGAGTAAATAACACAGAGATTGCCCCCATGTCACAGGGTCTATTAGGATAGTGGCTTCCAGCATCCACATGGCCACTTCTGACTGACAAGGTGACCAGGATTCCAGCAGCAACGTGTACACACCACGTTTGGTACTGTCATAGATGTAAAAAGGTACATCTAGAAAGGGAATAGCAAATCTATCACCCCAAATAGCATAAAGATATTATTTCCCTAAAATATAGATGCTGAATGTCAGTTTGATGCCAATCACTGATTTTTAATTTTTTTTTAATTGCTTCACAAGACTCTTTCATGCAAATGCTAAGTGTTCCAGTTGCTTTGAAATCCAGTCTAAATATGTATAGACTTTGTGGGAAGTTATGGCTTAGTTAAAGCTTTTGAATAATGGTAGGAGAAAGATCCATAATATAATCTTGTAAGACTTGACTCAGTCAGACTTCTGAATCAGATTTTGGCACACTTGTCTTCTCTGTATTTAGACTCTTTGACACAGATTTACAGCCTTTTAAATCTGTTTCTTCCCTACTTTCAGTCTAAACATTTCCTTGGATACACAAAAATATCCATGACAAATTAAAATACATGCATCAACTAGCTGATCACAGGAGACTTCATCTGGTAGGCAAGAAGAATATTCCTATTACACTGTTGCTGACAAATCCAGGAGCAAAGATTCTTTATGAGAAAGATATATTGCTAGCAGTGCAGGCTTGTCAGAAACTCAAATTCTGTGAACATGAATGGCTTGATACTGAGGAGAAATAACAGTTTAGGCCACTATTGGAAAGCTAGAGTGTTGTTTTTCTTCTTTTTATCACTCGAAAGAGAAAAAAGGAACTTCTAGTCATGTGCCTTTGCTGTAAGTTTTAAGAAATTACTACAAGGAATTTTTTGTTCTGATTTTTAAGGTTTGTTTGTTTTTATTTGTTTGTTGGTTGGTTTTTTTTTGTTTTCTCCTTTATATGGAATCTATCTGGAGAGAATGGCATTGATAAAGTGTTGGAAAAACAGAATGCAGGCTGCCTCCTGTAGTCTGCATATTACATCTGCTTTTATCTGCTCCAGTAGCAAGAGGAACAAATTCAGGCAGCCAGGATAACATCACTGTCACTTCCATGGTATGGTCACTTTTGTGCAAGTCCCTCTTTGAAAGCAGGTACATATAAATGGTACAACTCCAGCAGACTTCACTGGATAGCACGAGTTTACACCAGCTCTGATTTTCAGGCTTGTTCTCTAACTACCACTATGCTGTGTGGAAAAAATGATAAGAGATTTGAAGAAAAAGACCAATAGCTTTCTGTAGTAATTTCAGGTTTTCTTGTACTGTGCTTTTCCAATGTACAGATGACTTGCTTACTAACCCACTTTGCCCTTTTGGTATCACAAATAATTGAGGAGCTGTTTCTTGCTCTGCTAATCTACCACTGTATGCAAAAGCTGCATCTGCAATTGGATGAGAAATACAGATTTACTGCAGATTAGCAGCAAGCAATCCTTAGTATTGACCCTGCAATCTTTACCAAGGTGGAATTCCCATGGAGTTTTGATTGAGGTGTACAGAATTCACCTTTAAAGTCCATGCATGAGCAGAAACATGGTGAGGGCAAACACAAGTAGGGACACTTGTGAGTCCTGAGAAAGGTAAAATGTAACATCATATGCTAATGCGAGGATATCAGGAATTATAGTCCTTCTACAAAGAGCAGAAATTAACTATTATTTTGTTCTGTTCAGCTATTTTCAATTAGGTATTTCCTGATCCCTTAATTTTTTTAGAATATAATAAGAAACGCTCTTCCAAGCCTATATGAATGTGATATTTCAAAAGCCTGAATCTCAGAGCAAGTGCTGGAACCAACCTCGTAATTGGCCTCACCTGTGCTGGAACCAAGCCGAACCAACCAGAACCAACCTCGTTATTGGCCTCAGCTGTGCTGGAACCAACCAGAACCCCATAAAAGCTCTCACCAGAAGGTTCCCTCAGCTACTGCTGTAGGAGGCTCCTGCT
>VZTR01024677.1:200239-239930 GCA_013400775.1 Chaetops frenatus | reverse complement strand
TTTTTTTGGGACTATTCTGCTGTTGTTTGATCCAGGGGACACCAGGACCATCACTCAGGGTCCCCCCAAGCTGCACTGTACCCAGGAATGCTGGGCTCAAGCCAGAGAGAGACTGAGAGAAGAGCTGAGGACACACCCACTGGAAGGACTTTTCTGAATTTGCTGTCTCTCCAGAATAGTAAGAAGGTTTATTGTGTAGATTTGGTCATTCTTTATGCTTGTGGGTGGTTTTGTTTTGTTAAGTAAATAGTTTTTTCCACTTTTCTCCAAGGAAATCTATTTCCTGAACCAGGTGGGGGAGGAGTGGCTTAAATCTGTCTTTTGGAGGCTTCCTCCCAAATTTGTCCTAAACCAGCACAGGTTTAAAACAAAAAGAAACCCCTTCTTTGCAGACATTTCTTGTAGCACGAGGTGGCAGCAATGCTCCATTATTCTGTTCACCCTCCTGATGCTGAACAGATGAAGTTAGAGCAGCAGAATGCAAAGCTGAGGTTTTTTTCTTTGGATGTTACTTTATTCCCCCTTTTCCCCCAACTCCCATTTCTCCCTGATGTCTGGGAGTGGATGGGGTGGAACAGAATGGGAAGTGCTTGTGCCCTGAGTTTCAGTCTGAGGTCTCCTACCTCAAAAACACAGAGAACTGAAAAGGTCAGGGAGTGAGTTGATAGGGTTAGTTAAATTGTTCTCACTAACCCTACTACCACTGCAGGGCCCACAGAGCCACCCAGGAGTAGCACCTTGAAGCCAGTATGGGTTGAGCTCTAAGGATTAAGGAATACTCAGTCACACTACAATATAGAGCTAATTCTCTGTTATTTACTGCAAAAAATGGTGTTTTTCTTTGCTGAACTTTCTAGAAACCTTCAGAATAGGTGTAGATATTGAAATTCTTGTAGCCTTTTCTCAAGGCTGGCACTATGTTGACTGCAAACATATCATTTTCAGCTGGTGAAAGTTTCAGCAGTTTTTATTTTCCTTGCGGCTATGCTCTCTGTTTTACTTCTAGGGTGGCATCACTGTCCCTGAAAGTCATATGGGACAGGTTTGGGAAGGAGTGCAGTGAATGCCTTTGACCTTTTGATCTCTGCTTTTTGTCTTCTTCACTGCTCTGAAGTGGACACAGTTGTCCCTTATTCCTTACACAAACATTACCTGCTCCTTTTTGCTGCCCAGCTGTGGTGTGGTGTATTTTGTACAGAAGCCTCTGAGGTGTTGGCAGTGGGATGTGGGGGTGTGTGTGCACGAGGAGCTGTGCAGACTAAAGCTGTCAGTGCATTTGGGGCTCTCTTGAGCTCCCCGAGGTGAGGCCAGCCTGGATCCCGGCAGGTGTCACTCTTGGCTCACGGGAGAAGCTGTGTGTGACCATGCCTTCCTGCCCCAGAGCTGCTTTTCCCTGGTGTGCTGCTCTGACCCTGCCTTGCTGTGGCTGTCCTGTGTTCTTGGTACAATGTTTTGCCTCAGCTCTGTGTGTTATGAGTGGGAGACAGGATGGTGTTCCCATACAATACATATCTGCCCAAAATTCCTGCCACTGGGGAGCACTAATTCAGTACAGATTGTGGATACAGCTGTTTTGGATGCAACCCTACAGTTAAAAAACATCTGTGATTTCTGTGTACCTGTACTTTTAGAGTAAGCAATTACATTTCTGCAGTTGTTCTGGTAATGACTTGATGCATTTCAATATGTAGCACCTTCCAAATGTGCAAATGGTGTTGCCCTCATCCTTCTGGGTGGCACATATTGAGAATTAGAACCTGGATTTCTTGTCTTGGGTGTTATCACTAAGGGTTAGTGATTGCCTAGTCCAATTAGTGACAGTTTTTTTGACTGAAATACAGATGAAAAGTTGCCCCTTGTCCTGCTGTGTTCCACAGATCTTTACAGCTGTATGAGTGTGAGGGGCATATGGGGTGGTGTTACAGCCATGCTATGGAAGGACCAGAGGCTTACTGGGCTGTGGTTGATTGTGGAAGAACGTCTTTCTCATAACTGACACTTTTATTTTTGATTTTGTAAATTCTGAGGAACTGGGACATGTTTTATCAGCTTACCTCAACATTGTTTAATTCAGTGTAAAGCACAGTTTGACCAAGGATGATATGTGTTGTTGATTAATGTCAAAGCCTGCATGGGTATTTTTGACATACATAAATGCATCCATGTGTGTTTTTCTATACAGTAGGAAAGTCATATCATTGCTCAAAAAAAGCACACTGTAGCAATTAAACATATGTTAAGAGAACATATGCTAAACATAAGCTCAGAGTTTCCATTAATTTAATATACCATGAGTAGCTGGGGAATAGACTGTACAAACAGGAGATTCCTGCAATAAGTGAAATTCGGATTTGGGATCTCATATGTTTTGTATCATTTCCTTGTCTTGACTCCAGCTTAAAAGTACTGAAGTTCTTTTTGATGAAGTTCCCCAAGTTGCTTTTTTGCTTCCCCTCCAAATACTTTCACAAATTATTAGCTTCAAAATCGATAGCATGGTCCTCCTAGTGCCAAGTGAAATGCAAAAATGAGATACTGGCACTCCAGGTTGTTGGAGCAGTTTGGTGTGCAGTGTGACCTGTGCAGCTTCCTGAAAAGAAGCCTCTCCTCAGAGCTTTGTTTTTTGGGCCAGGACCTGTGTGGGTGGACTGGGTCAACAGTTTGGAACTGTGAACCAGACAATAATTCCCTGGGGTGTGGTGACCTTGGCATGAACTAAGGCTTCCCTGATAGCACAGGGCAGGCTGGCTTCCATACTATTATGTTATGCTATATTATGTTGTGTTATGTTGTTATACCATACCTAAAGTATATTTTATTGTTTTAGACTCATTAATGTTGAAAAAGACCACTAAGATCATGAAGTTTAACTGTTATTTCTGCTCCTTCGTGTTTCAATGAGTGTAAAGCCACTGAAGGCTGAAACTGGTACATACCCAAAATAAAACCTCTGCTCTTATTGATGGGTGGAACTAGATACCAGATAAGTAGATATCACAGATTTCAGAATTTGCTAGTTGTAGTTTGAAGAATGCAATAACCATAATATATAATGCTATATAACCTTATTTTCCAGCTTAAAAAGTTAGACTGAAATGAGTACTTTCCTGCTACATAGAAATCTTTTTTTATGGTATGGTGATTCAAAACTCTCAATAGCTTTCTGTGTTTAGACACAGCATTTTAAAGTGCAATGCCAGCTTTACTCCAATCCCTTTCATCTTAAGGAGAGATACCTGTTATTTACTGCTGAACTGTCACTTCCAGTTATCATGAGTCACTGTTCACTGAATTACTGCAGGAGGGCTACAGGCAGACTATTCAAGCACCTCCCTCACTGTAGTAGATGGAGGTGGATGCTAAGCTTGCCAGACAGGTTTGTGGTACATATGTGCCCTTGTCTTCTAGAGCAGATGTGTATGCTGATTCTTAACCTGCAGCCTTGATTTTGCTCACTTTAAAAAACTCCTCACATCTGAACAGCAATGCAGATGAAACAGGGACCATTTAGTACAGGAATCTGATAGTTTCATAAATGTTACTGCTTGCAGAATCTATATTAACAAAATATGGTCAAGACCACACCACACCTATTTTTCATGCTTTTTTGTGCCTCTGTTTCCATAATAACCTGGTTTTGCTATACTGTATTCCATAGTTCAGTACTGAAGACAGTCACTTTATTATTATTGCTGAGCAACTGTATTCTAGAGGGTTTCTCTGACATAGTACATCTTGCTCAGTCTGTTAAACTGAGACCTTCAGACTGCCTGACCACAGTAATCACATCATTTTTTCATCCCTGCTTCCAATCTTTAGTTGGTGACTCCTACCATACATCATCACCATATATCCTCATTTGAGCAGTCCAATTTACATATTGTTGCAATCACACTGGAAGTTCTAATAAATTTCCCTGGGTGACGGAGATCTATGTGAGTAATGGCTGTGCCTAAAACTGCCATCTTAATACCTTTGAACACGTCATCTTCCTGGAGCCTATTACTCAAGTTTTATCAGTGCCCTGTAACTTGTGTCCTGCCTGTGTGAAGGTCTTTGAAAATGCTGTGATATTTCCATTGCCTGTGGTGACACTGCAAGTACTTGCAGTCCTTTAGGTCTCATGTAAACAAACTGAAAATGACTTTTCAATTGTGATGCACAAGGTGCTGATCACTTTCTTCCATGCCTTCATGAACCTTTTCACAGGAGAGAGCTTTTGCTTTTGTCATGGATTTATTACAAAGACTGTCTTGGAGCACCATATAATTTACAAATCATTTATGAACATGGTGACCTCAGGCTGGTGACTGGTCACTAGTGGGGTTTGGCAGGGCTCTGTCTTAAGCTCAAGTCTAGAAAATGCCAAGGCCATTGCCTATCTGTTCATCTCCTCTTCTCTGCCACTAGGTATTATTCTTTGGGTTGCATGTAGAATTTTATATCCTAGATGTAAATAAACAGATGCCTTGATTTGAAAGACAGTTGTCTGCTGAGGAAGCCTAAGAAGCAAGCTTCCCTTGGAATAGAAAATATGACCCCCTTCCCTCCAAATTGTTATAACTTTGAGATTAAGGGGTTTTCAGGCAAAGACATGGGAAAAGGGATAGCAGTCCCTTACTAATGTGCATAACAAGGCAAACAAACAGCAGCAGCAGCAGAGAGGAGCAGAAAGGCAGGACCAGGAGCCCTTCTCCGGGCTGCAGAGAGAAGGGCGCTTTCCCCTCGGCTGCAGCTCCGGTCACGGCCGGCAGGGGCGCTGCTGGCTCCCGGCGGGCAGGGCGGGTGCGGTGATTCCCCCGCGGCTGCAGGGGGCGCTGTGGCGCCAGCTCGGGGACCCCGCGGGAATGGCGGCTCGGCCCGGAGGAAGAGACAGAAGCGGGGCTTACCTTTAGAAACTCATGTGGGCAGCCGGGCTCAGTGCCCCTCTGGGTTGTGAAACGGACTGATGCCTTTCCTGGTGTTAAAATTAAGAACCAGATGTGATTAAGGGGAAAAAAGGGTTTTTACCTGGTCATTTAATAAGGANTTGGGATGTTTGGTCTCTTGGCTTGAGGGAATATTAGGACTCTGCTAATTTATTGGGCTTAAGGAATTACAAATATGCATGCTAAAAGCACTTAGGGGTATATAAAAAAAAAAAATCACAATGGCATCAGACTATAGCAGAAACCTCAGCAGGCTGAGAACGGCAGAGGCAGCACACCCGGGCTGGCAAACAAAGTGTAGCAAAAACTCCAAAGCCCTGCCAGGGATGGGGATGTGAGGTTAAAGTGTAGCAAAGAAAGCCCTGAAGCAGTGTCAGAAAGCAGCAAGGCCCAGCGCTGTCAGATGGGCTTCCCTAGGGCTGGAGGGATTCGCTCCCTCAGGAGCAGGGAAGGGGTTCAAGAACCCTTTCCCAGCAAGGCTGGGTGTTGAAAAGGGCCCAGTTCAGCTGCTGTGCTTCTGAGCTGAGGCTCACCTACGGCAAGGAGAAGCCGATGGGGATGTGAGGTCTGCAGTGGCAGCGAATCCTCTCGGCAGCAGCAGTCCAGCACTGAAACACTGCTTGTCCCCACTCCAATCGAGTAAGGGCCAAGCCCAGCCCCTCACCCCACAGCCAAAATCAGGCAGTGTCTCTGCACTTCCCAAGAGAAAGCTCCCCAGTTCAGAGACTATAGCAAACAGCATCCTTCCCCCTTGTCCTCCTCCCAGCCACATCTTTTGTCACTTAATTTTGCCCAAGGAACTCTGAATTCAGACGGTTTTTATCTTCTTTCTGCAAAGGAAGTTTCTTTTACAGCTGTTTTCCTTGCCTGAAAAAAAAAATTCAAGGCTGTTACCTGGTAGTGTGAAGAGGCAAGTGGATAGTGCATTCCTTATATTGACTGTGCTTGTGGTGAATATTCTTGAGGACAATGCAGTGAATAGAAAGCCTGAGCTTTAATTGACAGACTCAGACATGAAAAGAGACCTGTTTGGTGCATTTCTCAGTACTGGGGAAACAGAAGGTCAAGCTAATTAGTTCTCCTGATAACTTGCTTACTCCACTGTGGGAAAACTTAAGTGTGTGAACAAAACTGGTTTGCAGTGCAACAGAGAATTACCTTCCAAAATCATTAAAGAAACATTAAGGAAATCACAAGTGGAATGCACCTGAGAAGATTACAAGGTTTTGTAAACCTGTGCATATTTAAAAGTAGGTCTAATTCCTGTGTTCATTTAATGCGTGTTCATCTCTTTAATTCACTCTTGTGAATTTTAACAAAGGGGGAGCTGAAGTTGTCCCAAGATGGCACTGGTTTTGCACAAAATATTCAAAAAAGTTATTCTCTGACCAGATTTAACGACTGGCAGTCCTTCATCTGTTGAATCTTGTGTTTCATCCCTAAAGTTCTGTTGTAGGGCATCAGTTTAACAATTTTGTTGAGAACGTGAGGTCAAGAGGATGGGGGTGGGGGTAAGAGTAACTCAGTTGGTCCCTGCAGTTTATTTACAACAGAAATTGGAGTGTTAGAGAGGAAGTGGTGTGTGCTGGCTATCTTGGCGTGTACATATGGATACCTCATTCCTATTTTTTGGGTATTCCCATAAGGAGGTAGCCCAGTGCAATTTCTGCCCGTTCTAGAAGGCTGCACTTTGGGGAAAATGCATGTACACTGTCATAAAATGAATGAAATTTGACAATTGGCACATTCTCCTCTAGCAGGGATTAACTTCACAATCTCATTCAAGTGGGGCATGTCTCCTTTCCTTCTCTCTCTCCTGGAAGAGGCTGCTAAGGAATAATATGCAGTTTTGCAGTTAACTGTCACACCGTAATGTTTTGCTGAGGTTTTATAAGCCTTAAATATAAACTATTTTGAAATTAATTTCTTAATATAATGCCCTCCCTTGGAGTGTTGAGGATGCTCTTGATTCTAGCTTTTCTCCCACTGGGAAGATAACACCTACTGGCTATTCAGAAGGGGAAATTGTAAGGTAAATGTTTTTGCCTTAAAGCTGCTGCACCTGACTAAGATGCTGCTAGTGCTTTTTGGACTTTGTTACTACACAATATCAAGTTTTAAGTTGTTAATAAACTATATAATAATTTAAAATAGGAAAATGAATTCCTGACACAACCTTGCCCACTTCAAAGCTGGTTACGTTTTGGATGTTATTGTTTGTTGGACTACAATTAATGAGTAATGAAATGGTTGGTTTGGGTCCTATTTTACTGCTTTCCTCATGTTAGAAATGTCTTCTTTGTCAAAAGGGTAAAATTCTTCCTTACCATGTAAGCCCATGGGAAGAGCACTCAAAAGTGACATGAGCATTATGATAAAATCATGAGTCTGGCTGCAATGTGCTTTTGTATGTTATCCCTGACTGGATTGTTCTGTAATACTAGCAAGGACTTTGAGGTCTTTTTGAGGTAGGCTGGTTTTAAATTAGTACAATTAGCAATGACCTGACTGTTTTACTTTAGACCAAAGCAACAGGCTGTAGAAGGTGCAGTGGATGTGGAATGGGAGACCCTATGTGACTTCTTGCAGGTCTCTGGCATGCTATGGGCAGCTGGAAATAGAAAAGGATTAGGAGGCCTGAGCTCTAACCTCGATGCAGCTCTCTCTCTCCTACCAGGCTACCACTTGGTAACAGTTGAAGTGCCAGGTTTGCAGCTGATATTAATTACATATCAGTACTAAACACAAATGAAGCATGTGTTCATGGAAGAGCAGCAAGATGTGAGGCTGTGTGAACAGAAGTAAAGGAGGCAGAGATGGTAGCTCATCTGGAGCAGGATTCAAAATACTAAATCTTACACACACATCTAGGAGCAGAGAACAAGCCATTAAGTTGCAACTGCTTGCCTCCCTTTGCCTCTGAACCATAGAAACAGTATGCACATTTTAATAATGCTGTGGTATGAGTAAGGGCATCACTGTGCACAATTCTTTTGCTGACTCTACTAATAAAGCACTCTGCCCTTTATTTATAGGACTGCCTCAAGGATCTGACAGGAGGAATTGAGTGTGCTGCCAAGATATTAAATGAAATTCCCCAGAAAGATATTCAGTGCACTAAAGGAGCCTCAAAGGCAAAAAGGGAAGGAAATGGGCAAGGTAGGTCATACATAATGATCTCGGTTGGCGTCCATTGATCTCATCCAGGATCCTTTGAGAGTGGAATATCCATAAAAGTCTTTTGAAAGTCACTTGGGTATTTTGGGTAGTGTTTGTGCTCCCAGAGATGCGTTGTTCAGCAGTAAGGTTAACTGTGACAAGCCATTTTCTTTTGACCCAACTAATTAAAACAGAAAAATAGTGTTGTTGCCTCAGTCCATTGCTGTTAATCTGAAAAATCAGCAAAGTAATAAATATTTTATTTTTAATAGCAAAGGAATACATATTTTATTTCTAATAACTTTAGCTCTCTGCTAAAGATTTCCCTGGATGAGAACCATGAGCATGGGACTACTGGAAGTGATGGAAAGTTCCTTGAGCTTGTGCTCCAGGACAGAATAGGACAGTGAGGGACACCTGGGGTGAGTATAGGACTGTGGCAAGCACATAGTAATGTGTGATGCAATGAGCCAGGATAGAGATCAAACCCAAGAATTATCAGGAATCAAAACCCACCTGAATCTTTTTGGTATCTTGTGGATTGTTAACCAGAGTTATGGTTGTGTCTTACATTTTGAATCCTTCCTGGTCCCTCTTCCAGCAGAAACAGAAATGAAATACAAGTTTTCTCATGTTCTTAAAAAAACAATACTGCTACATTATGATGTTGATGAAGCACTTTGATCTATGCAAAAAGTATAAGAGATATTGATGTTATGTGCCTGAAATGAGGCGGTCTAACTTCGCTCCAGCCAGTGATTTGCATAATTAGCAGAAGAGCGTGACTCTTAATCTTCAACCCTTTAGTTCTCTTTTCCAGTTTATATAAGGAAGTGTATTGTATGCACTGGATTCACAGGTACTAGATAGCATTAGGCAGGCAGACATAAGCTTTATGCTTAGACTCATATTTTCACTTTTTTCTTTTTTTTTTTTTAGGCTCAGATTGCTCTTGTATACAGTAGCAAATGGGACTTTCTCATTTGAACAGTCTATGTCATGTTCAACAGGAATCTTACCTGCCTGGTGCAGGTTTAGAGATGAATGTTGTTTCTGAAAAATGAATTTATCTGTCCCTTTCACTTCATTTTTGAATAAAGAATTAAATTTACAACTTTGAGGGATACTACCTTCCTTGCTGAGGCTAAGGATTGTAGTAATCTACATTCACACTTCCCTGGGCCAAAATTATACTAATGTCGTATGAATTAGGCTTTTATGTAAATGTCATTCAGATTTCGCTCCAACTGGAAAACAATGTAGTAATACCATGTAAGATGCTTTGCACACAAATCTGTGTAGAGTCATTTAAAAGAGCCTAAAGCTGGTAATAAGGCATAACATAGAGTGACTTTGTTCACTATTGAAGTGACACTAGTTGCTAAGCAGGAAATAAAACAGGCCCCCTGTACCAAAAATTAGACTATTTTGGGATCTTTATTCCTAAAACTGAAACAATTTTGTCTGCTTTGAAGAAGCACAAGCTATGGCCTGGTTGGAATTTGGCCTGATTGGGCTTTGGCTGAAACACCTGATTGACACTAAATTAAAAAATTAATCCAAGTTTTGATGACCAAAAGGTGTAAGTGCTTTAAAAACAAAACAAAAAAACCCCACTTTGAACCTGAACAAATACTTCACCCTGTTCCATGGCTTTTAAAATAGACTTTTTATTGGTTGCAGAGGGAGCTTTCAATACTGGCTTTTCTAGATTTGGACCTTGTCACTAAACAGCTGCACCTAAATTTTAGCAGATGTTTCTCTATTTTAGGCTTTTCAAAACCTCTAAGTATTTTTTCCATTTAAGTATATTAGGACCAACTGGTGAATTACTGAAAGTCAAAAAACTTTGCTTTTATCATTAAAGTGCTTTATAATAAAAGAAAAGGTGACATTAAGGCCTTCATTATAGTCTTCTGGATCAAATTGCTACAAATTAGCCCATATTTAGTCCAGCAAAACAGTTCTGATTACTTTGTATTGAATATAGACTGTAATGAAGTAAAGTGGCAGTTGAATGAGCTGATGAATTAAAAAGGAGAATCCTTTACAGCTGGGAAGCACTTTGATGTGTCATTTATTATTTCCATGCTGCACCATGTGCTAGTGGTAAATGTGGCTTATTGATGGTCTGCCTGTATTTGTGTGTGTGTGTGAGCTCAGACTATCTCTGCTTTGATCCTGATACCAAGATTATGGGAACCATCACTTACACTGAGTGCATCTGTTAGAAACTGGGGTTCAGAAACGGGACTTTTATTCCAGTGAGCAAAGAAATAGTGGTCAAAGGGCATTAAGACAAGGTAGCAGTGAATCAATGTGCCAGCTGTGCATTTAAGACCACCTATTCTTGGCATCCCTGCCCTAGTAAAACTGGCACATCACCTAGCCCACAGGCAGTGTGCCATGCAGACAGATGGCTGTGGCAGCAGGCAGCCAGGAGGCAATAGATGAGCATCAAATGCATTTGTTGAGGGCAGGATGTCAAGCCAGGAATGTCAAAGTGGTTTCCAACCCAGAGCTGCTGAACTTTTGTATGCAAGAGAACATCATTGATACTTGAGCTCAGAGCTGGATCAACTGGGTAAAGGTAAAGCTGGAATTCCCAGATCATAGCCAATGAATTTCTGGAAAGTCTTAGATGAAATTTTGTCTGTCACAGGGCATAAAAGGAGGAAGGCTATGGCACTGACACTTGTCTCTATAGGAGTGACAGCAGTAGATTCTGATATGGTTTTGGTTAATTAGAAGAAGCTGCTGGGTACCTCATGGGTTACTTTTAATTTTTTAAACCTGAATGATATTGCTGTGATTAGAATCCTTTGGTAGCCTCACTTATTAATGCTAACATGTTAAATGATGTTGATAATGGTCCATGTTTAATAGTGAAGTAAACTGCTGATCGGCTTTGTCAGGGCAATAGAGTGGGACTCTGGATTTCCATATGCAGCCCTTTTGTTGATGGAGCACCACAATGCATGGAATGACTTTGCTTCATCTTTAAAATTGTTGACTTTTAATGGAATGTTCTCATTGGAAAGCAAATGGTAGGAAACTTCTTCCAATTATATTTATATAATTGAATTTGAAAGAATAATTTGAAACCAATTTTTTTTTAAAGAACATTACATAAAACTTAATTTTAAAAATCTGAAACACAGCTGACACCTAGAGAAGTATTGTCTGTTATGATCTGTGCATCCACAGCATGCACTTTCAAACTGTAATTACACTGATTAGCTTTATTTAGACAATAATCAGATCAGTGTCTGGTAAGATAAAGGGGGTTTTAATTTGTGACATAAGAAGATTATTTTTATTTAGTAGGTTTCAGAGTTTGCTCATGCCAATACACTAAAAAAATAAAATTGCCTATAGTCATGTGGGCAGTTGGAACACAGTGAGTAAATCTGTGTTCAGACAGGAACAGATCCCACAGGGAGTGCTTTAGCATGGATTGCTGTGCTTTGCAAAGGAAAGAATGGTCTTTAAAGCTGTCAGTTTCTCACCTAAACGCTTCTTTATATTACTGTGATACCCAGAGGCACCTCCCAACAGGGAAGTGACTGCAGGGGAAAGCAGAGCTGCTGGCACAGGGGCTGAAAACTGCACACCTGGGCTGAGCTCACCTCCTGCCTGGTACAGCAGGCACTGGGGGATCAGGGGTTCCCTCCACTGCATTCTCTCCCTCTGCTAATCTGATTTTCAGCATAGTGCAGTCTGAGAAACCTAATCTTTATTTTATTTACTTTGATCTTTAATTTCCCACTTTATATTATATTATCGAAAAATGAAGTCTGGAAAAGAACCTTGTAACTTCTTGCAGTACCTTGAACTTTCTGCCTAGACAGCATTTCTGATTCTCTGCTCCCTTTTCCATTTGACCTAGGAAAACAAGATCTAGAATTTACAAGGCACTTGGAAGATGCAACAGCCTCAATGATATCAAACCGGAATTAAATCTTCCTCTTATTCAGTTTATCTTGTTTTAAATAAAATAAAAGCTAATCTAATTGGTGCTCTTTAGTAAAAATAGAGTAGTTTGGTGTCACAGACTATTTTAGCCTTACTAATAATTCAGCCAAAGTTCTAGTGTTGACCTGGTTTCTTAAATTTTATTTCATGTTGTTATGTTTCCATAGTGTTACAACTGAGGAGTGCTATTGTGGGTCTTCCAATATTCAAATAACTCCATAAATCTCCCTCAATCCAGTAATATGTTAATTAAAAAAATGTATTGTTCATGCCTTTTGAACACAGACATTCATTATTTTGCTTGATGAGGTGACCTTAGCAAGAATTTGCTCATGTCCAAAGGGCTGAGCTTGTAACCTCAGTAACATGGTTAGTTTTAATTAGTCAAAGACATGCTCAGGCTCTCTGTAGGTTTGAAACATTTGAATTCAGTTTTGATGGCATTATTCACAGGGAGCATGAAACAGATGCACGTAATTCTTGTTAGCATAGTACTTGAAGTTGACTTCAAACATGTGTTCATTGTAAGTTGTTAGACAGCCTTCATCTACTGGGAATCCAATCTGCATATTTGCCCTTTTTTTTTTCTTTAATTACTTCTACTATTATTGTTTGTAACTCCCACGTGGGAGCCTGTGCATGTCGTAGGTGGGCCCTTTTTATACTGAAGTCTGTATGGAGGAAAAAAAAAATCTCTTTTGCAACAGTTCATAGCTTAATCCTCAGAATTTCTGTCTTGGTTTTGTCTTGCACAACACTAACTTCTCTAGAGGAGGTATTTTATTTTTATATCAAATTAAGTTTTTAAACTTTTAATTATTCTGTAATGGTGACAGCCATCTGAGTATATTCTCACAAATAATAATGGGAGTACTAAGGTCACCTGCTGTGCACAGCTGCCAGCTTTGAGGTCCAGTCTTGTGAGACAGTTTGCTTGAATGAAGAAGCTCAGGTTTTGGCTCTTTGCAATAGAAAGAGAATCTCTCACACCTTTAAGTAGTATCTCTCTGGACTTATTTATAAGACTGTTTCCCCACAACCCATTCCATTTCTCCTCCTCTTTTCTGTCAAAAATTCTGACTGGTGCTGACAGAAACGATTATAGCTTATGAGTGATAATATAATCCAGCTTTCTTCAAGGAGAGATGCTATCAGAGAACATTTTTTTAAAATACACTGGTAGAAAAGAGCCATATTTCCTCATAGAATAACAGTTATTAATCTCTTAGTAGTACATTTTCATATCATTTTGGACATTTTTTTCCATGCCGTTATATTATAAAACTAGGCATTTGTGTCAGTTTTGATGCAGTGCAACATGCTGGAACATGAAAAGCTGTAATTACCACCGTGGTCATTTGAATTGCTAACCAGATCCTGACATTTTCAAATCGGACCAATTTCTTAGTGATCCAGAAGTGAGCTGGGTGCAACATGAGCTGCATTTCAATTAGGCAACTCAACATTTTAAAAGAAAATGTAGTGCACTCACATCCCCAAAGCATTACTAATATGAAGAAGTACTTCAATGGTTTTCTATTGCCTCCTCTAGACTGTTCTGTTTGTGAGGATTTGTTGGTAAAATTTTAGTCTCTGCTAATTTTGATGCATTTGAAATGTTTAAGAACATCTCTTCAAGAAACTTTTTTTAAATCTTTTAACTTTTTCGAGTGGATACACTTATAGCAACCTGCTCTGAGCTTTGTATGTGGATGTCCTTTGTACCCTTACAGATGTGAGCTCTCAGTTCTCCTGAGAGTTTGGGTCCTGGGCTTCATTCTCTGTGCCCTGTTCATTTGGGTTTGTTGCAGTTCAAGCTTAATAACTGAGTTTGCACAGTGTCTGGAGAGCTCAGTTTTAGCTGGTGGAACACTTGCCTGTGCTGCTGCTGCTCTGCTGGCTGGTGTTGCCTGAAGGGGTTATTTTATTAGAGCCCAGCATCTGTGTGGGCTGGGAGAAGGGAATGTGACAGAACAGAGCCACAGCAAGAGATGTGTTCAAGTGATCAAAAACCCTTCAAATGAAGGCTGTGACCCCCCCGTGACAGCAGAAGCTTTACCTTTCAAAGAGCCATCCAGAGGCTCTCAGCAGCCCAAACCAGTAGAGTAAGATACATATCTTTATTATCTTAAAAAGACCCTTGTGCTTTTAGCCTATTGGACCTGAGTGATGTAGCATAAATAGGTAAAAGGTACCTTTTAGACTTGAGGTTGGAGAAAACCATACAGCAACTGTATTACAAGGATGAAGAGGAAGAATGAGAAGAAAGAATATTTACTTCTATGGTACAGAGCAAGAGTGGCAGCTGTATAAATATTTTCCACTTCAATTCAGTAACTATGGAAGATACTAGACTAAATGAGGGAAGAAAGCAGGAAATGAAATGTGTTTGAATTAGCGGGAAATGCCTTTATATTATGTCTTTTTTCTTATTATTTACTTGCAAAATTTTGTAGCTGAAAAACCTGAAGAGTCTGATTTTTATTTCTGCCCTTCTCCCTTTTTACTTTAAGAAGTGCCAGAGTCTCTTCCCCCAGATAAAAGGTGAATTCCTGGCTCAGTCTGGGGAGGTCTGTTGTTCTTTTTCTCCCATGGACAAAATTATCATTTTCCTTAAGCTGTGGGTCTGCTTATTGAAACAAGGAGAGAAGGAAAGATGACAGAAATCAGCTGCAGGCTTCTTTTAAAGATCAGACTTCAACCTTTCATATATAGGGATTTCACCTTTCCTGCATGAAAATATCAGATTTGCATATATATCATAATGTTTTTGTGTATTGAACTATGAAACTGTAGCTTTAGACAAATGGAGCTAAAACTGCCTTAAAATAACAGTTGTTTTCTCTATAACTGTTTCTGCTTCTTAGAAGATTGAGAGAAGTGCCTTAATCTATTTCTGTGAAAGCATGTGAAATACATAATTGATATATTCCTAGCATGCAGTGTAGTAGTTGTTGGAATATTGCTGTCAAAGCTACCATTCCCAGTTTAAATCCATCTCTCCTCAAAGTGGATTTTTAGATGTGTTTGCATGTCCTGTGAGTTTTAAAGTGACTAAAAGAGTGGTGATGATGTTGAGGGGTGTGTTTTTTAATGTAGTCTTTTAGAAGGTAAAGTTATGTGCCAGTGTCAGTGCTGATGTGTGGGTGAATGTAAAGTGCTCTGCTCCCACCTGGCAGCTATCTATGCTCTTGGAAATGCAGGTCTAGGTTTGAAGAGGCTCTTTCAGGCTCACCTCCTCATCTTGCTGGCTTCCACACTGCCTCAGCCTTGCTTTTCTGACACTTGGGAAACTTTTGCTGCTGGGTTTTTGGTTTTGGTGTTTTTTTGTTTTTTTTTTTCCCTCCTTTTTTATTTTTTCCCCTGGACCATGGCTATTGGTCCATAAGAAATGACTTTATTTCTCTGCAGATTGGGTCGATCCACAAAATGTAGATAAGTGTGTTGTCTTTGTAAAGTAGTGTGGGTGCTAAAATCTGCAGGGTGCTGAACGAGAGCTGGTGCTGCAGCTTTCTGTTTGGGGTGTTCTTGGCCCAAGCCTAATAGGCAGGACTTTCCCCATGAGGGTTTGCATCACAGGAAGAAAGAGAGCAAGTTACTGCTTCACAGCAACTTGTTACTTGTACATAAAACATTTTCTCAGAACTAATTAAAACTTTGAGAACTTAAATGAATCAGGGCTGTGTAACTAACAGCTTATGTTAAAGGCTTTGAACAAATATCCACAATGCATCAGTAAACAGGCAAATTACTTTTTCATATTGGGATGTGTCTCACTGCAATGCTGTGCATTGATAAAAAGTTTCTCTGTGGCTGTACTTTCCATACTTTTAAGCTTATTGGTTTTTCTAACCTCTGTTTCAGACCTTGTAAGATATGGAGAAGCAGTCTTTAAAACGACTTACCCAGCAAAATTTGCTTTTCTTCAGCAATAACTAGCAGTTAACAAAGTGTCTAAATTAAGGACTGAAACAAAACAGAGACTGGTTACAGTTCAATCATGCCTGTTCACTTTAGTAATCTCTTTAAAGGGGATTATTGCAGCCATAAACCATTTTCCCACGGTTATGAAGACAGCTGTGGAGAAGATTCATGACTTGCAAAACTTTGGTTATGTATAGTTCACTCCTGGAATCTTTAACTGATGCTGCAAGTCAAACCTCGCTTTGGAGAGGGAAAGGAGGGGTGTGGATTGAATCCAGTAATGAAGATAATTAGAAGGATGGGATTCTCTTTCAATTAGTTTTTCATAAGCAATAACCCTGTCTTGCTTGAGCTGTTTCTAACACTGATGCTTTCTGGATCATTTCTTAATTTCTCTCTGTGCATAGTGCAACCTATCAAGCAATATGGTTCTGCCTTTGACTTGTCATAAGATGGTTAAAGCTCTGCAATTGCTGCATGACAGATGCTGTTGGCAGAGAACTTTTCATTCTCTGTGAACTTCTGCAGCTTTTCTAGAATCCATTTGTCTTTGTCACCACTTAACCTATTCTTTAATCTTGGTGCTTTTTTTGGTGGCTGTGTGTGTAAGAGTGCAGTTCAAGAATGACACAACCACTACTGCAAAATCCCTGGTCACTTTTCCCTCAGTGATGTCAATGCGGCACATTTTCTATGGTGGCTGAAATCTTTGTTGGGATTTTCAAACCCAGATTGTAAAAAAAAAAAAAAAAAAATTGTGAGCCACCAGACAACCTGCATGTCCTATCCAATGAGTGTCACCCTGGAAATGGACTTGGGTGGGCTTTGGTCTTGGCCCTTTCAAACCCAGTGTACTTGAGTGTGAATTTTTGGAAGGTGGTGGCTTGTACAGTGCTGTTAAAGAACAAATTGGATTAATTTGTTAGGCCCATGTGCCAGCCCAGAACAAACCAGGACATTATTAATGCAATGGTACATTGTGGACACTGATCCTTGAGTTGTGCTCTGTGCACATCAAAATCACTTTCCAGGTCTGCATTTGCTGCTTTTCACAGAGTGGTATTTATGGAGCTGTACTGGAAGCAAATAAAAGAATACCAGTACTGTTGCAGAGATAGTGAATGATATTCCAGATGATTGCAGTGATGAACATTTATCACAGCATGCAGTTGTATTGGTACAACTGAGGGAAAGAGCAGAAAACTGCAGCATTTTAATGAGGGCAAGAAGGTGGAGTGGAGCAGGAACTTCCCATGCTGGCTTTGCCACAAAGGAATACACATTGTGCAACTATCCTCTGCAAATTAAATGTTCTGCTTTCATGCCCTTCTTATTCTGCAGGCCTTAATTAATACCCCATTTCCTTTGATTCATGGACTCAAAACTGATGTTAAATGATGTTAAAAAAACAAACATCTGACTAAATTTCTATCTAGCAGATTAATGTTGTAATAGTTTAGTGAATAATGGCATATCATTAAGGGTGGATAGTGTAATTAAAACCAAGTAAGGCTGTCAACAGAAGTGGCCATCTTTCTAGGATATTGTGGATTTCAGCTTGCTTTTCAAGAAAAAGAAAAGGAGGTGTATTTTTCATCACAAATTATTTAGATTTTGCAATTATCCCATCACAAATGTGCATTCATTTCCCAACTACTCAAAAACCAAAAAACTAATGTGGAATGACCATATTTCTGAATGGTAAGGTAGATGAACTGAAAAATATGAATATACTTCATAAGTTGATTATGAATGAGTTCTTTGTCCTGGCCTGTTCAACTTGCCATGATTGTCAGTTCCCAGCTTCTTTCCCTTGCACTGCACTGGCCAGCTGGAACTCTGATAAAGGAGTTATGTACAGTGATGACAAGAATTGATTTCCAATTTCCTCTAGAATGACTCTATCATTGCTTGTGACTCAGGCAATTTAGTTTATATTACAGTGCTGTCTGGGGGCTATAGATCACCCTGACAGTCGTCTAGTCACAGAGCATGCTGATTTTGACAAGATATTGAAAGGGATTTTACAAGATTTTCCTTTGTGATACAACTCAAAGCGCCACTTTCTATTGTTGGATCATGTATAAAGAGATTTTGTATGAAGTAGAATAGAAGTATTAGGCTCAGTTTTTCTGATTTTTCACTTAATCTTTGTGTTTGAGGGCCTATAAAAAACTGAATGGTTTTCTTGTCTTGGATCTGGTTTAGAACTTGTAGCATCAGACAGAAGTCTCAGGGTGTTTTCTAGACTGGAGGTAGCAGATGCTTAGGGCAAGAGTGGAACGAAGAGACAGGTAGGAGTGGTCCATTCCTGGCTGTGCCCTGGAAGGTGCTGCCATCAGTGATCTGGAACCTTGCTGGGATGGGTGAGCAATGCTGTGCAGAAACAGAGGCTGTTGCTACCCTCATTCAAGTTTGCTTTTGCTGAATGGGAAATTTTTTTGGCTATTAGGGTATTTTGAACTCTGGGAAATTTAGAATGTAGGTTTCTGGTACTCTGTATTTGTCCCAGTCTACATTAAAAACAAGTTTGACTTTTAGCTCAGTTCCTATTGCAGAACAATCCGTATTTGGCAACTTAGGCTGGAAGTAAGTGGGGGAAAAAAAATTCCAAAAGCGGTGTCTACAGCAGAGAATGAACCCATGTGTCCCCCTTGGTTAAATGTATGGAAGGGCTCAAGGAACAGTGGTACTTAAACAATAATTAGTGTCTCCCAACATACTTATTTTCCTACATATGGTGGCATTTTCCCCCTGCCTTAGTAATTAATTAATGTTTGGAAAATATTTAAGAAATGTAAAGCTCCCAGTAAGAGGTAAATGCTATTAATTGTAATTACCAAGTAGATTATTTCTTAGCTTTCACATGGTTCTGTTCCCTCTGGTCAGACACCCTTTCAGGGTAGCTCCATAACTCCTGCTCTCATTGCATGGCTGAGATAAAACAGATTGTGCTTGTTTTGTCAGCAGGAGGGGCAACCAACTACAGTGCTACAAGTTTTCCTGGGATTGCTCAGGTGTCTTTTAATTATGGTGAGGTAAAAATACCTTGTCTGCAAAACAGTCCAGATTGCTGAAATAATATCCCAGCTGGGTCTCTAACCTGAGTGATCACCTCACCTGCATTTCTGCAGATTGCTGTCTGGACCTGTGCAGACAGTGTTTCAGCTCAGCTATCCCCAAAATAATTTGTTCTTAGCAGGGAGTCTCTTTTTTCCCTCCAAGAAGAACAACATTATAGTTGCAAAGTGTACTGCAATTAAAAGGAATTGTTTTGATCAAAGGGAGAGAGAGAGAAAACATGAGCTTTACTCTTCTGTGATTCTGTCCCTTTTCCTCTGCCCTTTACAAATCATAGGAATAGTTACCTAGACAATAGACACTTGGGTGTCTAGCTGACTCTTCATATCCATAATTAGCTGGTACATATTCATAATAACAGGAATTTTGGACACTAGGTAGTGTATCCCAGCTCGGATTCCTGTTCAGTGCAATCTGAAAGCAGTTGCCTGCTGGGAATTTGCAGGGGGAAGGTGCCTGGGCACCTCCAGCAGAAAGTGTAGTGGGAATGGAGTCTGTCCTGTCTTTGCCAAGTGAGAGGTGTTAAAGGGCTGTTATAGTCCAAAGTGTGAGCTGCTGTGGTATGAATTCACCCTGAAAATAGGGAGCTGCTGTGACCCTTACTCAGCAGCCTCTTGTCCCTTCTGTGATACTCACTGGCAATCTCTAAGTGACTCCTGGCTATGCTTTAAAAAAAAGTGTCAAATATTTGCCCATTGATGCCCTGGAATGGCTACCTGAGAACAGAGGCTAGACAGAATTAAAAGAATAAAGTGGGTATTTATTAAAGGCCTTTAATAGATACACCTTGGGCAGCCAAAAGCCTAGCAGAGGCTACACCCAAAATGGACAATGGTCATGGGTTTTTGAGACAGGTATAAGTTTGGTCTGTTTGCTTCATGGCTTTAGCTGAGGATTTCTCAGACTCTAAGCCTGTTTCAGCCATGACAGAGGGTTAGTAAGATCTCTTCACATTTTGGTCAGACAAAATAATCCTTCCAGGCCTGAGAACCAAGGACACCCTCTGCCTCAGGCCCTGAAAAGTATAAACAAAAGTGAATTGGAGGGAGCAAACTGGGGGAATAAGACTTCATCACCTGAAGCTGTAATTGGACAATTAATCCCTGATATGCAAAGTTAGAATATTCAGAGACTGCAGAGTAGAATATTCTCAGGCAGTGAATTCAAAACAATCCTCTGTTCTCAGGTGAGCTTAATATCAACATGAGCAAGAATGGTAAACAATAATTGCACTTGCAAGACAGTAGGTGAGAGCCTTTCTATTTGGTTTAGAGTAATTGTATCTTTCAGCCTATGGCATGGTACTTTTAGAATTTTATCCAATGGAGTTTTGTTTTTCATGATGTATGTTATATGTAGAGTGGATTTTTTTAATAAGCAAAGCTTCTTGCCTTTCTGAATTTATTGGAGTCTATTATATGTCATGTGTGACTCAACTGTGACAGCCTTCTACATGGAGTTCAGAGTTATACACTAAGGCAGTACAGGATCTGAAAAATATAAATCTAAAAACTGAAGGCATCACCATCAATTGGAAACAATTGCCTGTTGAGTAACTTGTGCTGAGCTGCCTGTGTCCCACCCTAACACAGGCTGTGTCCTAATTTCTCTGTTCATCTACTTAGCAGCAGAGCTGGGTGCTAAGGGCAGAGTGCCTGCCTTGAGTGTTTGCTCAGGTCTGCCTGGGTGTTTGGATTCAGGACCTGCTTTCTCAGATGCTTTGTGCACTTGAGAAATTGGTTCCAGTTAACTCTTTCCTCAGTTCTGATTTTAATGCCTCTCGCTTCAGGGAGGAGAAAACTCCCAGCTTTCTTTGAGTTTGCCTCCTCTTTCAGTGTTTTGTGGTGCTCGTGCTCTGTCCAGCCTGCCCTGAGTGCTGGTGGTGTGTGGAGAGCTCTGGTGACCCTGCAGCTCATGGGGAGGAGATACTGGCAAGTCCTGCAGAGAAATTGGCCATCAGGAGATCCAGCACAGGATTTGATTGCCCCTAGGGGTTCCTCTTCCTGTGGCAGGTAAAGGAGGCCTGAGTGCAGCAGGTGTGATGAGCCTGGACTCGATGCTGTTCTCTTCCTTCCTACATTTGGCCACCAGGTACAAACCTTATATTCTTGGCACACTTTGAAACTCACTGATAAAGCATTCCAGGTCTTGTGATTGTCATCAGCCTGCACAGGAACAGACTGGGCTTGGACAGGGTCCCCATGGCAAGAACTACCGGGTGCCATCCAAGAGTATTGAATAAAATGTTTCAAAACTACTTTTTTAATAACTTCAGTAGTTTGGGATATTTGATTTAATTAATTTGTGAATGTTATAGAAGTCTGGATTCTTTTTTGTGTATGATATGGGAATTAATTTATTTTTGTTTTAACACTAGTAGAAGTTAACAAAACAATTAACAAAATCACCCAGCTTAGAAAAAGCTTTGACTATGTAACCCATTATTTGTACAATTTCCTCTTTGTACTTGTTGCTGAAGTGCATTTGTTGCTTTTTGGTTTTCTTCCCCAAAGAAAAATCAATTTTATTATGTTAGCACTGAGTTTTAAACCACTGTGCAATTTCTATTTTATTATTTAAAAATGGAACAGCCTTAGAATCTTCTTCAGGGTAGAAAATTTAGTTAATAGAGAAAAGGCAGATGGAGGAAAAGAAAAGCTTGGCAGGGAGTGGGGAGATGTGAGACCTTCCAGGGAAGCCTGTTGAGCATGTTTGAGAGGAAATCTATGCATGGATGGCCTTGTTCCTTTTGTCCTTTGGATCCATGGGGTTCATAGCCTTCATAAGCAAGATGAACCTCAATGACATTTAATGTATAATAAGAAATTATTTTGCTGGTCTCACTTGGGGATATGAATTTATTACTAGACTCAGATCTATTTCTTTTCTTCTTTTGTAAAGCTTTTTGGGATGAGAGGCTCTTCCTAAAAAAAAAAAAATTGAAGAGTTAATGCAGAATTACTTCCTTCTTTTCTGTTTTGCCATAGGTAGTTAATAATAACAACAACAGTAAATAGGAGTAAATTCCACACAGTGAGAAAACTGAAGAATATGAAGGACTTGGTCTTTGTAAAGCAAAACAAATATTGCACTTAGGGAGTCTTTTGTTTGTTAAATATAATTATAAGAAACTAATGTGGATGATTTTCTTCTAATTATTAACTTTAATGGGACAGTTCTTAGTATATGTGATAATCAGTTGCATTTCTGAACTTGCAGTACAGTTTTGCAAGAGTCCTTAGAGACTCTCTTAGTTCTGTTCCTCACTGCAGAATTAATATTCCAATGCTGCCACCAAACCTGGTGATGGCAGAACAGTCAAATCATTCCAAACTGGTTTTTTTGGTGAAAATTTGTGGTAGAGTTTATTAACATCTGTAGGGTCACTTTCAGTATAATTCTTTGTTTTCTTGCCTTTCTTAACCTGCTTCTAGAATGGCACCAGAAAACAAGTAGCATTTGTAATCCACCTCTGCACCAGTTCATGTGAAGGTGATGTAATTAAACATATTTTTGACCATTGTGGAAAATAATAAATGATCCTGACCTGACTAAAGAACAACATTGATCTGAACTACTTAAAAGCAGCTAATGACACAAAGTCCTTTAGAAGCAAATGCCTCTTGAAGATCGCCAGGAGGCAAGAGAAACTCCCCAGGGCTGCAGCTTTTCATGGTGTACAATATGTTTGATCACTGATCTGTGCTGGCTGGTGTGATGTGGATTTATAAATCCTAATGGAACTACTTTCATTCCCCTTTGGAACACATAATGACCCCTGGGATATTTAGTTTAAAGAGCAGTCACTTAAAAAGAGATGTTTGATTAAGGTACACAAAATAGGTCTTCAGTGGGTGCAAATAGAAATATGGGAAATTCTATTTAATCCTAAGAAAAAGCTATTTTACTGTAAGAAGGTGATGAAACACTGGAGGAAGAGGTTGTCTGAGAGGGACATCCTTGGAGATACTCAAAACCCAACAAGACACAGTACTGAGCATGCCATGGGCTTTGAGCAGAGGGATTGGACTAAGTGATCTGCAGAGGTGCCTTCCTTCAGTGAGTCCTGTTCTGTGAAATGATGGTGGGGTAAAAAGATGAGCCACACTCATCTGGCTTAGCCTTTTTCCTGCCATGGTCTTCTGATAAAGTTCAGTGTTCCTCTTTGCTGCCCCAGAAAGAGTTTGGTACAGTTCAGCAGAAAAAGGAGAGGATGTGAAGAGAGAGTGAGTTGTACCAAGTTTTGGATTTCCATCTGTGTGGAGTATAACTCATGTAATACTTGTTTATGCCTTCTCTGCTGGGTGGGAGGACAAATTCTGGATTGATTAGCTTGTGCAACAGTCCTTGTACAAATCTGTGTGCAGTCTGTGCATTCTCTGTTCCTAGAAATGAGACAAGGCTGCTGGAGGTTTTAAGGGAAAAAGAGTATGGGACTGGAAGGCAAAATAATGGTCTTTTTGAATCACCTAGGAAGATATGTTCATTCTGAGCACACACTTGGCTCAGCAGGTGGTATTATTTACTGACCAAAGAACATTAGTCAGCATGGCAAGCTATGGGCATTTCAACTCAGAAGAAAACCTAATAATAAGGTCTTCCACTGACTAAATAGCTCCTCTTTTTAATTTATTGTCTGCAGTAGGTGGAGAAGATTAAAATTATAGTGGTGATTAAAAATGAGCAGACAGAAACTTAGCAAAGTAGTCTGACAGTTTTGAGAAATATCCAGATCTAACTGGAAGAAATCTGCAATCACTGCAGAGCCCCACTGTGCACCCAAAGCACTGCTGCCAGTGTCTGGGTGGTGAGAAAGGCAAGGCAGCAAGTCAGTGGAACATAATCAGAGATTAGTGGCATATTCTCTGCTTGTCTCCAAATGGTTTGTGAATGAACACACTTGGAGAGACAAAACCTTGGTTTTTTTGGGTGTGCACCGAAGTTTCATATTTCTTGAATCTGATATTCAGTGGATTCAAAAGATTATTCTGGGTAGTTATAGCAGACAGTTCTAGTAATATATTTTGTATTGAAAGATGAAAACAGTTTTGTAGCAATTGCTATAAAATCTCAAAAGGTAAGAAGAATAGGACTCTCATTATTCCAGGTGGGGAGAGGAGAGGCTGTGGGGGCCAGGCACCTGCCCACCAACTGTCCCAGAGTCTTGGTGGGGCTGGTGACTGCAGCTGCTGTCAGCTGGTGGCTCCGTGGCGGGAGTCAGACCATGGTCCAAGTGTGGCTTGGATGGTGTGAGTGCTCTCAGTTTGTATGGTACTGGAGAGCCAGAACTCATCTTTCAACACACAAGTGCCCTGAGATCCTGAATGCTCCATCCCCAGCTCCAGGCCTGCTTTTCCTTCTGGTACCTCTTCCCCTCTTATGCCATGGACTGTTTCCAGTCACTTCCCTACCTAATTCTAATATAGGTGAATTATTCTGAATTGACTTCCACTGGGTCATGGCTTGATGATGTGATTGTCACTCCAGTTTAAGGGCTGAAGTGAGAGAAATTATACATAATGTACATTTCAAGCTTAAATATCTGAGACTGAACTGGAATTCAGCTGTCTGAACAACTGGGAATGCAGCTTGGTTGAACTGAGCCCAACCAGTGATGGAGCATTTACACCTTGTAAATGTAACCAAGTGGCAAATCAGATTGAATGTTTTCAGTGTACTGTCAACACATGGTCTGCAAGCATGAGTTATTTGTGAACAGTTTTGTGTAATGTATACCTGCAGAATTTCACAAAATATTCAGAGAGATGAAAGGTGAAATGCAGTGAATAAATTATTCATAACAATTATTCACTAAGCTCTATTCATCACTGAGATGAGACAGAATTATTGACTGGACATGGAAACAAAATTTCATTTCAGAGAGATGATATTAAAATACTGGTGTGTTAGTGTAATTATGCTGTGACTGTAAAGACTTTACTATTCTGCAGTAAAATATGCCACAGGCATTGCTGCAAGATTGATATTCTTCACAGCTAGTACACTGGATTTTTCCTTTAGCTACATAATGGAATATAGGTACACCATTGATCTCTTCCCTTAGTGAGACAAATTTTTGCTTATTTTCTTTATTTATAATCTGCTGAAAGGCAAATACTGTGCTCAGCTGGATGGAATGGAGACTGGTTAAACTGGAAGTGGTAGAGTTGTAGGCTTTAAGCATTTTTCCTTGTGCTTCTGCAGCTCCTGTGATGTGAGAAGGAGGGTGCCTTCTCTCACCACTTGTATGCTCATCATGTGAGCATGGGTCCTGCTCCAGCTTGGTTTGTGTGAGTATCTGGTCTGAGACATGAATAATCTGGCCAGCAGCTTGGGAAAGAGCAGTTAAAATGTTATCTTTGGTGCAATTTCCATCCACATATGACCAGTGGATAGAAATGGTTACTGTAAATGTGTATTTGGGTTTCTCCTGCCTAGGGGATGCTTCCTTTAGCCAGCTCCTTAGGTTTTTGAAACATTTTCCTCTTGATTTGCATCATAAGGTACAAAATGAATACTAGCATGTCTGGTGCAGCACATGCATTGCAATTTATTATTGGCATGACCCTAATAATCCAAGTCTTATAGGAAATTGATATGTCATTGTGCTAGGAGCTGCTTTTCTGCAAAAAGATCCAGTATTTCCTGGAGCTGTCCTGTGTAATACAGTCTGTCCATGGGCACCTAACGCTGCAGAGCACCTAAGCCACTGCTGTATTGAGGCATAAATGATTCTTCTCCCCTCAGCCTCTGTGTTTGCCCCATGCTGTCAGCTCCCTGCTGCTTGGTCTACCTGCTGCAGGTGTACTGGAAGCAAGGGGATCACAGGAGGGTCCAAGTGGTTTTGAACTCCTTGCCTGAGGGACAGAACATGACATAAAATGAGTGGTGTGATTTTAGCACCACAAATTGAGTGCTGGGTTAATCCAACCAGTTAATTTCAGATCAGGCCTTGAAATCACTTTAATACTTCTCTGCTCTTTCCAGTTGTCCTGGGCTTGTTTACAAAATTACACACTGGAGCTGCTGTTTATCCATTGCAGATGAGCACATATTGGTTTGTAGTGGAAGCCCTGATTTGTTCCACCCCAGTTAAAGATGTTGGCCTAAAAACAGGAAAGGGTCACATGCACTGCAGCAACACGTTTGAGGCTGCTGTATTAGCTGTAGCTTTGGCTGTGGTTACCAAATTGCTTTCACTTATCAGTGGTAGACAGTCTTCCAGCAAAAAGGGGGGCTTTTCAAAATGCTAATAAAAGCTTTAGTGCTCCATCATCATCATCTTGCAGAAAACAATGTCTAGATCAATCTATCTCCTTCTAAATCTTTAAAGAAATAAAATTTAAGCTCATTTTGCCAAGGCCAAATGTCAATCATGAGAAAAAAAAAATCTATATGAAATTTTAATTGCAAGATGTTCAGTGCAAATTTAATGAGTGAAATAAGAGATCTGAGAATTCAAGCATGCTCAGCTCATGCATAATGTTGACTTAAATTGGTTCTCTAGAGGTGCAGGGAATTGCATTTTTAGAATTTACACACTGATAGAGCAAATGTACTGGGCCCTGTAGGTTAAGGTCATAAATCAGAATCATTTAACTGCCTTTGAGTGATTGCTGCAGACTATAATGGTTGGGAGAACTGGCTTCATCTACAAGTGATCACTCTGCTTGGATTATTGAAATGCTACTCAATATTCATAAATCAGTGATCATTAATCCCCCAAATAGTTCCTGTCAGCTTTCTAAATAAATTTCCTACTGGCTAATTGAGATTGAAGGAGACTAGCTTGTACTGGTTCAGAATTAGGACAAATGAGTGCTTTGCCAGCCTAGGATCAGAAGAACATCTATGGTGGAAATTGAACCCTACTGGGTACATATGTGGCTGCTAAAATTGTCATATTTAAGCTGTTAACTGGAGAAGCCTTTCTTAGCAGGTTTTGCTCTAGTGAGTTACAATGACTATAAAAAGACTTCCTTATTTTTTATGATGAAGACATCTGTGTGCTAAGCATCAGAAGTAGCTAAGATGTCAATGGGTGGCATTCCTCACAGCACAGAGGGCAGGTACAGAGAGACAAGGACCTGCAGCCCCACAACTGCATTGGTGCAAGGCTCTTCAGCAGCTGAAAGAAATTCAAAGTTCATAGCTTTGGTGCTGGGATGTAATTGATGTTTTTTAACTGTCTTGAAGATTTTATTAGCCACACATATTAGTGCAGCTTAAGTGTGATTCTTAAACGTTTTTGCTTTGACTCATAAAGTTGGAAAGTTTTCCTTGGAAAATGGAAACCATGTTTTGTTTCTGCTCTGATTCATGTAATACTTGGATCAGTTTCTGCTGAGATACGAGTGTTTTGAGCTGAGATGGCTTGAATTACAAGGATATGAATTTTGAGTGAAAAAATATTTTAATAGAAGCAACAGAATTGGTCCCAGTGTCTTTAGTAAGAGGAAGATTTTCAGTTAAAAGTTTTACATGTTGCAGAAGCCATACAGGTGTTCACTTTCCAGCTCTGTATCCAGGCACACCCTGGTTCCAAGTTGGATTTAAATGACCTGTAGTTAACAAGGAGCTCAGTTATTGTTTGCACCTCATGTTTCTGTCCAGGCAGTGATTTTTACCTCATTCTACACTAATTAAGGATGTTATCTCTAATTTTTGTGGCTGTCAAAAAAAAAGGGGACGGATGGATAATGCTTAGAGGTTCAATATCCAATTCTCTTTAGAAGTCCAGTTATTGCTTAAGGGAGACTGCACATGCACAACAGGCATGTTATTTTAATGTGTAAATCAATAAAGCTGCCTTGTTTTTTCTGGTTTTATTCCAGTATTGATGGGGTTTGTAAAAGTCTTTTTGAAAACAGCATCCTATCTGTCTTGGGTTTTCAGTAGGAAGGATTGATCAATTTATTTGGGAAGGTTTTGAAAGACTAAACCAAACAGATATGATCAGTGATTCTGAAAACCAAGATTAACCTAAGTACTGATGTTTTCCAGCCAAGTCCTTGTATGCTTCTGGAATATGTGCTGAGCCAGCTGGGAGCTGTGCTCTGGTTAAACTCATCAGCCCCTCCTGAAACCAAAAGGCCTGGGAAATGCAGAGTTTAGGATGGTCAACCCAATCATTCCTTCTGACTTGAAACCTTTCCTGCCTTTGACTTTTTTAGATAAGATGGAAGGAAATAACAGTAATATTAAAAAAAAAATGGTAATGGGGAATAGGAAAAACCCCCAGTCTTTTAAAATTACTTTTTCTCTTGATACTGCATGATGTCTGATTTTGCTGTTCAACAACATGGCACCCTCAGAAATGAAAAAGAACATCTGTACAGAGGAGCCCCCAGGATGAGTGTGTGTGAGGAGCTGTTTTCAGGAAAAGGGACTATAATGATTGTATTTCTGAAATGATTGAGGCTAATAAATGTTGATATGTAAAAAGAAATGATCCTTTTTTATTAGTCCTTTGAGGTGGGCTATAATTTTTTTATGTTCAAGCTCTGATCAGAAATTGAAGTGACATATGGAATCAGAATTGAAATACAGCTCCATGGAATACTTTGTCAGTAGGAAAAAAATGCATATGATAGAGCTGCTGAATTTTTGGCATCAATTACAACACCAGCTTGTGAGCACTGGTGAGAGACATTTAGGCCCAGGTTTCAGCAGCATTGTGCTTGGAATGAATGGAGAATTTCAGATAACTGCATTTCTCTTTTCTGTTCCAGGTATATGTGGGTATTCTGTGGGGTTTTTATTAGATTGAATTGTAATCAGGAGCAGTTATTACTCTGCTGCTTGAAAGGATAATTTCCAAGAATCAGAAATTAGAGTGAAATTCATGCTCTTACAAACTTAGATCTTTTAAGCCTACCAGGTTTTTCAGGATGTTTCACAGCTTGGTTCCAGTGCACATTTGAGAAGTGTAAATACTCTCCAGCCTAAAGAGAAATACCCAGGGCTGGGGCCCAGGGGACTCTGAGTTCTGTTCTCTCTTGAGATTTCAACTTTAAATTTTGAAATCATTATAATGCCTCAGTTATTGCAGCAAACATCTTGCACAGCTCAGACCATCTCACAGCCTGACTGCTGGAGCAAGCTGGGAAGCACAGAAAAGAGCTGCTTTGTTGTTCATATGTCAGAAGCTGTTGTGATTATTTGCCATCTTGATGGGACTGCAGATGTGTGTGTTAGGATATTCCTGTAGTCACAGAGCTCCAAGCCTTGCTGTAAGCCTTACTCTGCCTCTTGGCTCAATCTGCAGATGAAAGCACTGTTCTTCCTTTTACCAATGGTGGTATAAAGGTGTCAGACTCCTTGAGTGGTCTTAGTCCATAGCTCAGGCTGAACACCTTCTGGCTGGGGTAAGAAAATTTAATCATTGTATGCTTCCCACTGACTTATGTTGTGTTAGAGCAGCATCTTTCTTGAAGTCTGATCCTATTGCCTTCCCAAAATACTTATTTCCTGCACTGAGTCTGTCTGGACACTTCATCTGTCTTGTTTGGGGTTTATTCAGAGTAAAGTTGCAGTTCAGCTGCTGACTCTTAAAAGGTTGTTGTTGCATGCCTTGATCCAAGACACAGTGCAGAGGTTGTAAATAAAAAGAAGAAACAGTCTGACATGTTACTGAGGAAAGTACAGGCAGCAGAAGTTAAGAATGTTGTGTGGAATGGGAGCAGGAGTTTTCTGTACACTGGCATTTTTTTATCCATTTGATTGGACTCTGATTTTTAGGCACCTCATCCTCCCTGTGCCATGTGATGTTACTGTGAGGGTTCCTCAGCCAGCATCTCATCAGGCAGAAAGCCATTTCTTTCCTTTAGTGACTGAGAGCCTCCTGCCCATGTTCGTTCCTGCATCCATGGCACCAATTACCACTGTGTCAGAGCAGATCTGAGCTCTTGCTGACCTCAGTCAGAAAAACTCAAAAGCCTTCATTTTGCAGGTCTTTTCTTAAACTAACATTCTCTCACACAGAAGCAGTAACATCTTGGTGCACCTGAAAGTATTTTCTAAACAAGCAAGAACAATTCTATGCAAGAAAATGGTCAGATTAGTGTAAATTGCAACCATCTGGGATGGTACCCATTGAAAAGTGAAAGTCTGAGACAGCAAATGTGAGTTGTGTATCCTTAGTTATTAGTGAGGCTGTGCCTTGGGATTCTACCTGTGAATCAGGGCCACAGGTGTGCAAGCTCAGGAGAGGCAGATGGTCCAGCCCAAAGTAAATACCAAAAGAATCCAACAGCTGGAAGCAAATGGAGTAGCAGAGGGAAAGGGTGAAGCAGAACTGGTTGGTGTGGAAGCACGAGCCCTCAGCACATCCACAACCTCTCTGCCATGAGTAGGACCCCCCAGTCTCTGCCTGGCAGAGATCTTAGTGCCAGTGAGAGCAGGAGAAACCCAGGAATTGGCCAGAGCCCTACTTTTGCCCCTTCTGTCCCATTTCTTGATGCTGAGAGTCCTTTCTCTTCCAAGGTGACTCTAGTACAGGAACTGATCCTGGTTTATGAGAAGCTGTCTTTCAAGGACACAGATACTTTATAGTACTTTTTACTTTTTTTCCCTTCCTACTCTGTAAAGCTCTTTCCAGTCTCTCCTCTAAGTTTAAAGTGCCATGTGCTCTGTGCTATTCCAAGCTTTTCTTTTGGCAGGGAGAGAAAGGCAAACCTGTTGTGCTGTAATAATAGTCACCCTCATTCACTGAGGATGCCATGTGTTGTGTTTTTGAGCCAAACACATTTCTGATTGTGTGATACCTAGATCTACTACCCAATATTTCCCATGCTTAAGTTTCAATAAAAGCCATTCCAAGTTGCCTGTATTCCAAACAGAGTGTGTAATCTCTTTATTATGCCTGGCCTGGCTTGCTGGGCATATGAATAAAGCTGGCTGTGTGTCCTGATGACTGTTTGTATTGCCTGACAATAATTGGAACAGAGGTAAATAAAATCAGTGCTTTGTCTTCCCTTAGATGGACTCATCAGCAGATGGGGAATGCTGCCATCTTTTCTTTATTTTTGGCAAGGACCTGCATAGCTGGCAGACCCCTGCTACAATGGAAAGAGATGGTTCAATGACGTTTAGGGAAGAACTAATAATGTCAGTTACTTCTGCACTGCTTGGAATATGGTTTAGTTTGGTCATTTAAATGTATTTTTTTAAATCTTAAAGAAACCTGCTTTATTACCTGCCTCCTGGTTTGACATCTATGTAGCAAAATGTGAGCATTTGGAATATGCAAACTGAAATCAAAGTGTAGAATTCCCTTTGAAGCTTAGTTTCTTGCTCTTTTCCCTCCCCACCTTTTAATATTCGGCCTGCTGTAATTTTACTTCTCTGAAATTTTCTGTGTAATTGAAAGAGTGTTAAAGGAACAAAGCAAATATTTACATTGCACAAATGCCACTTGATGTGATTAGTTAAAAGCAATCTATTTAATATGTGTATTAAACACATGCATTCACATGGACGCACACACAGAGGGAAGTCAGTGGAATAAATTCTGAGTTTAGATAACCTAGAAGCTTCCAGGTTCTGGAACACAGTGTCTGGGTAGAGATTTTTGGCAGTCTGACATTTAGGTTTAAGGAGCAAACCTAAAAGGCATTTACAGCCTTGTGGTGCTGCCTGTACCTCGATGTGTGAGGTCCTGGCAGGAACCTCCTCTGCAACCCTGGGCTGCTTTATCCAGTATGAGGGGCCAGATGTTCACTGGCTCCTAGACCTGTGTGATTCATTCAGAGGAGCAAGAACCTGGCCTTGGCTGTGTGCTGCCTGTGCCTGCCTGCTGCCTGGGGCTGCCAGGACAATTCCCTGCCTCAGAGCAAGGGAGAGCAGGGATGGGGCTGTGCCTGGGTCCTGCCCAGTGTGGGATACCTTGATGCAGTGCAAATCAGGCCAATACTCCTTTCTCAGGGAGTCTGGAGCTCCTGTTCTTCCCAGGGTTCAACTTTTTCTATCATCTGTAGATCTTGCTTGTTCATGAACCTGTCCAGGTACTGAAGCTGCTGCAGGACTTGAGGAAATGGGTGGCAGTCACAAGTTCCCTTTCCTGCTTTGCCTGAAGCTTTGAGGAAATGTTGCTTTTATCTCTTCTCTTGTCTGAGACAGAGGTGGGTGAGTGGGAGGGATGTGAGGGAACATACAAGCTAACCCAGCCAAGTGATCTGAAAAGTTGATTCTGGACATGGAAAAGACATTATTTTCTTGAGACCAGCTGATGCTGACTGTTTGAAGAGAGGGAGGATGATTTTCAAGAAAGTTGAATTACCCTCTTTTATTTATAATTGTAAAATGAATTTGTGAAGTGTTTTATGGCAGATTTAGATAGGATAAGCAAGATATTTGATTTTTCATCCTTTTCAAATTTCCTTGATGAATTCCACCAATGATAGTAGGGTATGGAAAACAGTATTTAACTATTCCCAGAGGAGATTAAATCAATGGAATTAAAGTAAATGGAAGAAAACTTCTCCACATCTGCTAAATCTCATGGTTTGTGCAAGGCTCTTTTTCAGCTCTTTGATGGATAAATACTACAGCTCCCCCACTTCTGGGCTTCAGACCACTTTCCCTGGTCTCTGTAGCCCAAGAGGAGGTGGAACTTCAGCACCAAAGAGCAGTTTGGGGGTCAGTCCTGCCTGTGCCTCACCCCTGTGCTCGGGGGAGGTTGGAAACACAGCAGTAATGTCACCTTGCCATGCTCTTGTGTCACCCATAAAAGACCTTGACCCGAAGGGAAGGGAGAGCAGGACAGGTGGTGACCCAGACAAGCTTCAGCAGGCAATCAGCTCCTGAGACTGAGGCTTTTCTGCAAAATCTCCTAATTTCATTTTTTCAGAGTCCTTGCAGCAGGGGTGTCCCGAGATTTGTTTTGTGCCAGCTGTGGAGGTTTGGGGAAAGGCTTTGCTTGATCACATCTTCAGAGGTGACACTGAAATGTCAGAGAGGATCTCCTTGTGGTTTAGGTCTCTCATGACAGTCACATTGTGCAGGAATCTCTCGAGCCATCCACCATCCAAAAGAGAACTTCTCCATCAGGGAAATAGACATTTTTGTTATGGTTTTCACAATATTCTTAATGCTTCTGTAACAATCTAATGTGGCTTCTGGGGAACTGAAGGGTCAAGATTCATCGAACCTGGTCTGTCAATTAGAGGAGGCAATAACATTTAATATATATTATAAAGCCTGTTGCAGTAAATGGCTGGATTAAAAGAGTATCTTAACAAAATCGTAGAGCCCAGAGAAGGAGCCATGTAGTGTTTTTGTACTGGATGCCTCTTTTTCTTATGATCCTCTCTTAATGTGGCTTTGAAAATTGCCCAGCAGTACAGCATTATTTGGCTTTGCTTCAAATGTTAAGACACATTTTCTTTTTTTCAACCTAAAGGAGACCTTTATATGGAGCATAAAAATCACAATATCACAAGTAAAGGACCATTAACTAAGTGTAATGCTGGGGGGATGTATCCTTTCAACATTGTTTCCATTATTCAGAATAGATCAAGTTTCAGCCCAAATAGAAATGAAAGGCTATTGAGGAAACGTTGCAAATATCAGGAATTCTAACTTTTTCTTTGCTCTTGTTAACTATATGTGATTAAGGAAGAAAGGAAAACTGTTAAGAGGCTGTGCTGTTGCAAGTGATATAACCATGACCCTGCCAGCGTGTGTGAAAGTTCATCAGTAGTCATAAAATTCCCTGAACTTTTAAAATGTTTTTCTTTGATATATCAAACTAAAAGGAATAACATGTTCTTGAAAGCACAAGAAAACTTCATGTATTTGCCCAATATTAATCACATATGAGGTTGTATTTCTGCCTGATGATAAAATGATGCAATTGTGTCTCATGGAAAATGGTTTCTTACCACTGTGGGATTGTTAGATTTTACGAATTCCATGCTGCTTTGGATTGGTTTGGAAGGTAAGGGAATTACAGAGATGTGAAAGTGTAGCCTTAGGCTTCATAGTGCTGACTTTTCAATAACTAAGGGCTTTATTTATCAATTTTTAGATAGTGTACTGGCAAACTTTGGAACATTTTCCTTCTTTGGTGGTGTTGCCAGGCTATGCTTTCTTCTAACCAAATCGTACCTAGAGCACTAGGCAGAAGGGCACTTCATCAAATTTGCTGGAGATAATAATGTTTTACTTTATTTTTGTGACTGTTCAGTGCTCAACCATCAGATAAGGGCCATTAGAAAATGTTTTTGGAACACTTCACACTCATTCTTATTCATGAATGTGCATGTACGGGGTTGGTTTTATGAAAATTTGACCTAATTTATGGTTTGCCAATTGGCTGTCCACAAACTACAGCAAATTCCTTTGCACATTCTGCTACCAGTTTTGTAGAGGGAATTCTGATATTTGTTCTTTCCTTACATTTTCTAGGGAGCAGGTGTTTGTGCTTTCTCGCAAAACCATTGTTTTTTAGGAGTTATGTATTTTTTTTCTACTGTGACAGTTAAAAGAAAAAAGTGGGGAAGGCAATTATTATTGATTTCAATTCTTGCCACAGTCTTGTATTGACAGAGTAGAAAATACAATAATAGAGGTGGAGATGGAAAATCAGAGATGGCTTCTGTAATTGCCTATTCACATCATAAGGATTCTTACTCTGACCGAATGTATTCTTAATCTTTCTTTTCAATATATGGATGTTGCTCACTTAAATGGATTGCAAATGAAGCAGAATTCTCTAATTAGACAAGAATAGTGGAGGAATTGACCATTATCTCCAGTTTTGAATTTTCAGGCAGCCTGTATTAGCAATCATGCTTCTGCTAGCTGATCTTTAAACATGGAAATACTGTATCAAGAGGTTACTGTTCAAAATTATTTTAACTAGTATAATAGCTTTTTAATCTTTAAAATAGCTTACATTCATCGGCAAGGGGCAAAGGTAATCAAATTTACTTAATCAACTCAGTTATTTTGCCCCTCTTAGCTAATGACAGGTTGTATTGTGATATTAAACCAGCAGGGAAGCTGGGATTTCATAATTTTTTTGGATAATCATAATTAATTTGGATAATCTAAACAGTAGCCCATGCAGTCAGTGAGTTGAGGCTGTGGGATTCTCTAGCAAGTAAGAAAATGGCCTTATAGGACTGAAGTAAATGAGCAGAGAGTTGGCTTGTTAGTTTGTCAGTGTTCTGAGTAATTTTTGGTTATTTTTCTTTATTGAACTCTTGAAGGTTCATCTGTGTAAGGGAGCTACTGAGCAAGGAGTGAATTCCTGGCACCTGGGGGGGGGACTCCCTTCCAGGGCACCCACAACCGGTAGGCCCGGCCTGGCCAGGCCCAGGCCCAGGCCCAGGTGGGCCTGCTGGGCAGCACGGAGCCGTTACCTGTTCAGAAGCCAGAACCCAAAGACAGCGTGGTTCTGGCTTTCCTCTATTAATCTGTGCTTCCACAGAGGTGAATCTAATCCTTTAAGTGGCTAAACAGAGTGTCTGTCTTAAAATTAGCCAGCTAATTGGCTCTCCAGGCCTACAGGAAATAGTTAGGTTTCTTATGGGTAAAAATCACTTTTTTTTAACCCATGACAGTTTGGTTTTCAGGTGCTGGTGGAATTTTATGTGCAAGTTATGTGTCAGGTGCTGCTTGATGTTTTAGATGCTGTTCACTGGGTGTATAAGGAGGATAATATATGGACTTATGTTGGTGTGGTCACTGATTAATGAAGATCCCTCCTGGGTGGGAGGAGCAGAGCTCACTGCTCTGGGGCTGACTTACTGCTGCTCAGAGCCTCAGGCAGGGTAGAGAGGTGTCACTTTGCTTGCTCACATTTATACAGCTCCTGTGGCTCAGAGTCCATGTGACTTGGGCTCCAGTGATGGTATTTTCTGCTATTTATCCTGTGGCACGTGGAGAAAATCATCCTTCAGTGGTTTGGTCTGCTCCTGAGAATATCCCTTGGTGGCGAATGAGCTCTTAAGTAGTGTCTGAGGAATGTGCTGGAGCTGGGCTGAGTTATTAAATCTTTGTTGACTTGCAACCTGAAATCTATATCCTACTGAGTCTTGCTGTGTAGCCATCATTTCTTTACCTTGAGATTATTGATTACATTAAAATGATCACTTGTACTGCACACAGACATGGGGTACTGATTACTTTTGTCCATGCTGCCACTTGGAAATGTTATTTACTTGGGATCATTTCCAACATTAGTGCCAATCTGGGAAGCAGGATGCTATATCTTTATTTATTGAAAATCTTTATACAAATAAGTTGCTTACTGAGAGAAAATACTAATTCAAATGAGCAACTTGCTGTCCTCATTTACTTCGTTTATTTTGGTGCATCCTCTTCAATTTAAGAAAACATCAATCTTAAATGGATTTAGTGTTTTGTTAGTTATGCAAAATCTTGTGTTCCTAATAAGAGATTACCCAGTCTAGATTTGTGGCAGAACATTTTTAGTTATACTAAATGTGTTTGCAGTGTTGTGTTTTCACGTATGTAGGTGTGGATATAATTTGATGTATACAAAACACATTCCATGCTTATTTTCAGATCACAGAAACAAGCTCTCTTACCATGCAGGTTATTCCCCTCTTTGGACTGTCAGTAAAACGTGGACTTCACTACATAATTATATCACCAGCCTAAAACTTTGGGGTGTTTTTTCCCCAACACTGCTGAAAGAAATCCTGGGGAGGAAATAAATATTTTAGTTTATTTTTAACAGATTTTCCACCTCAGTCTCTAAGCTTAAGTAAGTGCACATGCATGTTTTTTTTCAGTGAAATACAATTTGAATTAAGAAATGAAAGCATTTCACTTGTGCAGTGACCAACAGAACTAAATATCCTTTTAAAAATGGGTGAGTGAGGTTCACAGATCCCCATCTGATTTGGTTGGTTGGTTGGAGTCTTTTTTCTGCATTCTTTATAAGCCTCCCACACTTAATCTGCACAGGCCCAACTGTCACCTCTTGCTTTCAATGACAAGGCAAAATTTGTTTCCAAATTCTGCTTTCAATTCTGGGCACAGAACATTAGAAATGCAGAGCTTACTGAGGCTTGGAGCCATTTATGCTGTTTGCATTCTTATTGTAACCAATATTTTGATTGGAAATTAATTTCTTAACCAACTGGAACACGAATACCAGCTAGTGTTTTATTTTAGGTTCATAATGGTGGCAAGGCAGAAGACAGGGGCATGAAACTACAGCAGCTTCATTTTGATATCATGCATAACAGAATCCATTAAGCAAGTCTCAGGAGTCTCAGGCTCAAGGACCTCTTGATTAAGAATTAAATTACAGGTATGATTTACTAAATTTGTGCTTGGGGAAAGAAGGATTTTGACGATGATATGATTGGTAAACTACACATTTCCTCAGCAACATATTAGAGTTAATGGGAAGAGCAGAATGGGAAATGCAAAATGCTTCACAAAACTTAGGAACTAAGTTGTCTTGTAAACTAAGCCAAAAATCTGTGTCTGTAACTTCCTTACTGAAGTAAACCCAAGGGGAAAGTAAGGCTGGCCCCCACTCTGCTCAGACTGAACTTTCTTCTGCTGTTGAGGAAGATGTAGCCAGAGGAGCTGTGGCATCAGCTCCTTTGTCTGATTGGGTATGATAATTTTATACGATTGCTTGAAAACATTTAAAGCTAGAACTACTTGAAAGCTTTTTTTCCCCCCAACAGTTAGGTATTTTTATTAGGCTAATTTAAATTGCTTTTACATTTCTTTCAAAATCGCTGGAAATTGCATTTGTAATATTTTCTTGTTCTTTGTGGGTGAATTTGGCATAGCAGGATAGTTAACCATGTTTTGCATTCCATGATGCAGTTGCAAACAAACAACATGCTACAGCAGGGTTTGGAAAGAGAAGTAACACAGCTGTTGCTATCTCACATGGAAGCAGGGAAGTAAGGTACAGTTATGTTTTTCCATGGCTGTTGGATTTCAGTGACCCAGGAGAACACTCTTCCTCCTTCTGTAATAACAAATTGAAGTATGCCTGGTCTTGTGGAGATTTTTTCTGAATGGTCACGTCTGTGCATGTACAATTGCAAGGATTTTTTTGTCCCTAGGTGCAAATATTTTAATTTCAGGGCATAAAGTTAGTTGCCAGTATGCTTCTACAGGTATTTGGAATATATCATGTTTAAGCCATAGCTATAATAAAATTTCTTCTTAATTCTGTCCCACATAATTTAATACTGAGACACAGAACCTGTAGGAAACAGCAGCTAAAGAGCACTAATAAAGACTCAGAGTGCTTTCAATAAACTTGTGTTGCAGTGAACAAATTAACTGTTAAGGGAAAAAGACAATACTGTCCTCGAGGGAATGTGCTGACACAGAGATAACACTGAGTGGTTCAGTAATCTTTTGATTTGGAGGAAACTTGGAAATATGACTTTGGCTCAATAACGTTTACATTGATGTGTCAGAAGGAATAACACAAAAAAGTCATCCTCTTAGAAAAAAAAAAAACAACAACAGAAATCCAGCAAAGGAAAATGCACACAGGAAGAGGAGAAAGCCTGAGCAGGGGGCTCTTGCTGGTGATTGCTTCAGCTGCAGTTAGTGCATGAGGGCAGAGCCCTCAACCAGGAGTGCATCTCTCCATCCTGGATGGGACATGCAGCAAGGGGAAGCCTCAGTCACCTTCAGTTTGACTGCTAGTTTGAAAATACTAGATATATGTCCCTTGTGAAAGTTCCATCTGGAGGAATGAGAGCCCCTGCTGCTCTCTGAAGGCACTCTCCAGTGCAGGTGGGGTTACACTTGGGGCAGATTCAGGAGTTGGAGCTGTACTTATTGTGCTAGCAGAAGCAAAAGCATTCAAGGATTTTTTTCTTTCTTGTGCATTGGTTTTTTGACCTTTTGTTTGTTTGTTTATCATATTAAAGATGTAACATTTGCAAGTTGCCACAGAGCACATCCTTGTGGTTTTGATCTCTGACTCTGGTACAGGAATGTTATTTGAGACCTTAAAATTCCTGGTGGATTGTGGATTTTCCCTCAGGTTTTAAGAAAAGTGGTATATACATTTTTCACTAAGAGTTTCTGGATAGTAACAGTTTTGATGTCCCCTCTTCATAAGCTCCTGAAATTTAGAACTATTGAACTAATTGGGATGAAAATGGTATGTAGGGAGGGGGTGGTTAGGGCTTTTGTCAGCACCAGTAGCACTGCAGCCCTTGGCTCCCTTTGGCAGGGGGCTTATTCATGTAAATCTCCATTTACAAATTGCTTTAGTTGGAAGAACAGTTTTGGATCCATGGATTCTGGGGTTTTGTGCTCATGATTTACAGTTGTTTATGTTGGATTGCAGCATCAGATGATTCCATGATGCAGTTGCAAAGCCATGTCTCACATGCTGGGCCGGCAGGATGGCACATGGGGAGTCCTCAGCTTGCTCAGCCTGTGCCTCTTCTGGCTTGGGGAGGAGAGAGGAGGCTTCATTTGCAGGGTCTATTGAGCAACATCCATGAATACTTAATCCTGTCCTTAAACAGACAAGAAGAGAAAGGGAGAAAAGAAGGAAATAAAAGGGTAGCAGCTCACATTGGTCTTCTGCCATTTCCTGTTTTTTGTGGTTGTTTGTTTGTTTATTAGTTTTGCCTTTTTTTTTTTTTTTT
>VZTR01024677.1:31463-200130 GCA_013400775.1 Chaetops frenatus | reverse complement strand
TTTTTTTTTTTTTTTTTTTTTTTTTTTTTTTTTTTTTTTTTTTTTTTTTTTTTTTTTTTTTTTTTTTTGCCAAGCCCATATCTTGAGGTCATTTTGGGATTAATTGAAGCTAATGTCTTCACTTCAAAGCAGCACAAGATCAAGCCAAATGTACATGCCTAGCAATTAAAGACCTGGCAAGGTAATATGGATTGGCTTCTACAGCAGCAGCTTTCTCCCTGTGCTGTTCCACTTGTTCAGGCCTTTGATGTGCTTCAGAGCACAACGAGCTGGGCTTGTGCTTAAACAAAGGAGCATTTTAGCACTTGATTCTGCAGAGAGTGACTGGTGTGCTACAGTTAATATTTTTAACTGTCTGTAAAATTGGAGAGATTATGAATCTGTAGTATGACTGGCTACAGGAGAATTCTGTGGGTAATGAAGAAGATTGCAGGGGGCAAATTAAAAGACTTCTCTTTTTTTATTGTATAGCATCAGTATTCCTTTAGTGCTAACAAAGATGAGGCCAATTTAGTATAAATCTTCAAAGCAACATGTGTGAATTTATCTGTCCAGTGCTCATTACAGTTAATGGGAATCATGTGGCTGGAACTTTGCAAGTGCTTTGAAAGTACTCCTTTTATGGTTACATTATAGACCCCCATGTTAGCTGTTTTGCTATTATTTTTATATTGCTCCATTTGTTTTCTTGACATTGAAAAAATCAGAACACTAAACTAATTAAAAACTGCATCACCCCCTCCAGTGCTGAAATAGAGAAAAATACCCATTTGCTAATGTAAATAAAATATTACTTATATGTAAATCAGCTTGAGACATGAATCTCTCCTGGTTTAAATCCCAGTAGTATAAATCATGATGCCTGTTGCATGCTTATTCAGGTGAGCTTAACTGGAAAGTCAAAATGTTGGTCCACACATCCATGTTTCAGTTTTGATCTCACTGTGCTGTTTGTCGCCATGTGTGGTACCTCATCTTCATTTCTTCAGTGGTATCCTAAAGGGGATATAATCTTTAGGGAATCTGTAGGGAAGAAGAAAGATATAATGAAAACAAGAAGTTATAAGGCAGGTGATGAGCATAAAAGTGTACCTACACAGATGAAAGAGTAAATTAATGGAAGTTTGGTCTTGATTAATTTTTTGGTTGTTATCTTATAAAAATATATAAATTCTGCTTTATTTTTTTTTAATTATTTGGAAAATAGTATGTATGGTGGATCTAATATGCCAATAGAGAAATTTATATTCCTCTCTTTTACTCTGTGTGTTTTAACCTACCTGAGGATGTTCCATGACACAGCCATAATGGCACCAAGCATCACAGTCTTGTGTTAATAATGTGTGGATTAAAGCATCCCCCAGCAAGCTGCCAGTGTGATGGATTTTATCAGTGCTCTGTGGTAAAAGGGTCCCCAGGTGGGCCTGGACACCAGAGCAGTTTGGGAAGTCTCTTCTTGTCAATGACCTGGTGATTTTCTGGACACACCAGGAGGAAGAGGGGAGGAGGAGGCAGAGGTGGGCTGTGAACAGCAGCTGGAAACTGCTCTGTCCAAGGTGAGGGCTGTGGTTAGAGATGGAAATCTGGCAAGAAAAGGATGCCTGGGATGAACTAAACAGTGGAGCATGAGGAGCTCCAGGGGAGGTTGAGGGTGCTCATCAGATTGCCAAGGAGATCAAAATGCTTAGAATCCTCTTGATGAAGAAAAGCATAAGTCTCAACATTAAAAATAGATGCTTTTTATCTTGTATATGATACAAAATCTCTTGTGATATGGTATTTTTCTATTATACTTTAGCAGCTCTGAGGAGTCGTGGATTAGGCCTGTATCACACCAGTAATTCACAGGAGGCTATGTTTTGTCTTGCTATGACACCACTACTATTGTTTTTGATCTGCAGCCTCTGAAGAGGGATGGTGCATCTTCTGTGGGAGGTGTTGTGAGTGCAGATTAGTTAGACAAGTGCTGGAGTGAATGCATAAGTAGTGATTTTGCATAATGAGGTATGTGAAATCCCAGTGGAGGTTGTTAAAACAGATAGACAGCCTGTGGTAAACAACAAGGAAGGTAGGCTTTGAAAACAGATGGCTTTGAAAACCTGGCAAATGACTGTTCCTTACTTTAAAATCAGTTTTGTTAGTGGAAAATGTCTTATTTAAAAAAAACCAAACCAAAACAAACAAACAAAACTGAAAATGCTTAGGCTGCATATCTTCACCAACCTGAATGTGTTAATAAAGTTCTGTAGGGAACCAGACCTCATCTGCCTTTCCTGCCATGCATGTGTGTGAGTGATGGGCTGCATGGCTCAGAATGCTCTGCAGAGATCCACTGGGCTTCCCTGTGCAGCTGCTCCTACCTGGTGGGGATGGTGCTCTTCTTCATCACTTGGACTGTCTCTAGGTGTGTACTTTTCATTGGGAATTTAATCTTGCACCCAGAAGCTTAATTTGTCTTGAAAGACAGAGTCTATGAATGAAATGGGAATATAGAGGAATATTTCTGCTAGTTGGAAAGGGCACAGAAAAGCCTATTGCCATTTGAATTACTACATTGCTAAGGTTAGGGCTGGCCAGAAGATGAGATACTGTTTTGGAACTTTAAAATGTAGCTGTTTTCCATGTGTTTTGTGCCTTTGGCATTGGCCCTAGGAGGTGTGAGACTGGGACCAACCTTTTTCTTCCCATGGTTGTTGTGGGTCTGATGAGACACAGGGACTTTTGCTATCACCTGCCTGGGGATCACACCCTGTGCTGTCCTGCAAGGACCTTGGCAGTATTAGCTCCAAACAGAGCAGTTCCTGCCCTGTGCCAGAGGTCCAGCTCGGGGGCTCCCTCGCCACTGCTGACACTGTTAAAGACCTTTCCCATGGCCTGAGAATGAGACCATTTCAGTAAAACAATGATTGTTTTCCTCTCTTCTAGTGCAGCTCCTAGAAGCTTTCCTTTGTCAGTGTAAGTTACTCTACAGCCTGTGGGTAAATCTTTTCTCTTTTCTCCTCTCTCTTTTCTCCTCTCTCTTTTCTCCTCTCTCTTTTCTCCTCTCTCTTTTCTCCTCTCTTTCTTGCCTGCTCTTCATGAAGTAACACTGCCAAATACATTTTTCAGAAGCACTCCAGGTAATGCACTGGAAACTTTCAAATTTTGAGTATTTTTGTTTCTAGATAGGAGTTGAGCTGTTCCAAAAAAATCTCACCTCAACTGTCTCAAGATCCCTTGTTTTCTGTGCTGCAACAAGATTGTTACAAATGTCTGTCCCTGATCCATGAAGTTCTTACAGAGTAACCGAGGAAGGACAGTGTTCTGTCTTTGGCAGGTTAACAGTCAGACATCCCCGAGCTGAAATATTCCTTTGATTTTCCAGCTGCAGGGTACCAGGGTGTTTCCTCTCTGACACTTCTCCAGCTCTGTGATGATGAACACCAGGGCAGCATTTCCCAGCTCTGGGATCTCTGTTAGGAATATTTATTGCACACGGGGGCAGTAGCACACCACAGAAAGCCTGGCTGGGCTGATGGATTGCTGCACGCCGTACTCGGGGATATTCAGTGGTCCTTAGCTGGCTCTGGGTTTGACAGATACTGGCAAGAAATATTAACTCACGTCCGAGTTTGTCTTAACTAATAAGTGACGAGCAAGGAGGAGTTTGTATTTGCTGTCTTAAAAGGATCTGTAAATCTTTATCCTGCGAAGTTTTTTATTCCAGCTTTGACATGTGGCCCCTTTCATCTTTTTAAATGTTGCAGGTGTAACCAGAAGCCAAAAGTGAGAAGACTACTCTTGAGAGCAACATAAAAGCATTGTTCTCATCTTTGGAATCAGCACTTGTATTACATTGCCCTGTTTTGTCTATGCTCCTTTTTAAGCTCTTTTGAATATATTTGCTGTTAAACAGTTAGTGGAAAAGTTGCTCTACTCTTTTAAGGGATAACCAAGTGCTTAAATGCTTTCCTGGATCCAGGCCAGAGCTAGCATCTTGCAGAATAGAGCCGATGACAACTCATTTCATCCCCAAAATCTCAGTTTTCTTCACAAACTCCAGTAAACAAAGTCTCCTGATAGCATGTGAGTCCTGGAGCAGCAGCAGTGTCCTGGCTTTCCAGATGGCCACGAGCCTGGTTCAGTGACTTGCTCAGGGGAGTTGGTAGATGAGCGAGGCTGGGCAGATGCAGGAGGAGGGCTCTGGGGAGGAGTTTGCTGGCTGGCTTTACTCCATGTTTGTTATATTCTTGCTGCTGCCTGGGTGGTGTGATTGGGCTGCAATTGCCTGAGTCAGTCTGTTCTGTGAGGTGTTTTCTGAAGGTTCATCCAGAGCTCTGGGGGAAGGTGGAGGGGCTGTAGGTGCTCCCTTATGGGGGGATTTGAATGATACCACCTTGCTCCAGGAATGAGTGATCAGACTGCTGGGACTGAGGAGATGCAGAATGGTAGAATTGGTATTTTGATCTGTCCAGTCACCCCCGAGTCTGGATGTGCATAGAGAAATAATAGAAGAAAGAATGAAAGCCAGAAAATGAACAAACAAAACCACTGAGTAACACTTTCTAAATCCTTGTATTTACAAGTTATGTTAACATTAGTAACTCTGGTCAGGAACCACCTGAAGCAATTATGCAGGGATTTCCTAATAGTATTTCATAATAACACAGGTTCTTAGAGAGGGATTATTTTAAAATAGTACATTCTCTGTATTAATCATTGGTTGCTATTGACTTGGTGACACATTGCTGTTGGTGAAATGAACTGTGATATAATTAGTAGAAAATAGGGCCCATGCATGCTGTGCTAATTATTTTTATGTGCACCCAATACATTGCTAATATAAACAGCAATACTAATCACATCAAGTATCAATATTTATGCAGCACACTTCCCTTTAGGTGCAGCTGTAGACAACAATGCTTGTGCATGCCCCAAGGAGAGGCATAGGAGGGGTCAGTGCTTTCAGTCACACCACGATGTGTTCTGTCCATTCTGTGACAAGTGCTCTGTGCTTAGAGCAAGGAGTGTGGGATGTTACTCCAGGCTGCTTCTCTGTAGAAGCCCCACGTCTTCAATAGCAATCTGAACTGCATGCAGAGGACATGTATTTGTATCTGTTCATTTTTCCCTCCTCCCATTTCTAACCACACTGGCTATTAGCACCCCTAGGCCTGTGACTTGAAGAGTGCTGGGGCACAGTGGGTGTTTGAGAGGATCTGGGCAGGAACAAGAAACATGTTCTGCTCCATTTCTATGGAAATCTCTCAGAAGACGAGGCTCATTTGGGTGAGGCAGGGTCATCTGTCTCTCAGTTCCTCATCTTTAAAAGACAGCTGTCATACAAGTGGGGAACAGTGTCAAAAGGAGCACTCAACTGCCCCAAGTGAGTTTTCATTCTGTTAAATAAAGCCAGGAGGGTCTATCTGGATAGAGCCAGTGTCTGACTGCATAGGTCCAGCTGCTCTGCTTGTTCCAGTGCTTCTGCTTTCTTTTTTTCTGCAATCTTTCCTCTTACCTAAATACTATTAAAGCTATTGCCTTTAGTGGGTGTCATGGATAGTTTCTGGTTTAGCCTTATGCTGACTGTACACATATTCTGAAAAAAGTCAGATTAGACTGTGCAGGTGAGTGGTGTGAACAGGGCTGGCTGTACAGACCACAGCAGTTGTGGCACTTGGAGGAGTCCCAGGGCTGGGGAAAGCAGGACTGCAGATTGGCATGTGATCCTGACCCTGGGCAGGGATGTACAGTGCATGCTGCAGAAAGTGCACTCAATAAATTAGATGATGATGTATGGCACAGTACATCACATCCTTGAAGGCAAGGCATATATACTCACCAGATAATGTGGAGCATGTGAAGTATTGAATATATCAAAGAAAGATTAATCTTTGTCTGGGAGTAACCCTGCACATTTTCTGTCTAGTTGAGTCAATGCAATATAATTTAAAATGTGAAGGGAGTGGATGTGAGTCTCTATGTGGACTGATGGGGAGGAATATGTTTGTGCATGTGTTAGGGGGTGTCAGGGTATTCATCTGTTACCCTTAGTAATAAAAGATTTCCCCCCATTATTTTGCATGAGAAAATGTTCTCATCACATCTAAGGTCCATTTCCTAAATGAGGATTAAGTGTCCTTTGGGACAAATGCTGCAGGACTCAGAAGGTACAGCATGTCATGTCCCAAAAAAGGTCTGCAGACAAGTGAGTTTCCTTCTTCCACATCTCACCAAGGGAAGCTGTGGCTGCAGTGTGTGCTGGGTCACCAGTACCCTCCTTGACACTGCAGCTGGAAAATCAAAGAACAGTAACTGTCAGAGTGTGGCCATTTGGCAAGTATCTGCTCAAAAATGGCTGTTGTTCCATGAAGGTGCCTGGGACTGAAAGGCTAGCTGAAAATTTCCCTTCTGTGCTTTGTTTGTGTTTAAGGATTGATAGTTTGTAGAGTTACAATTGCTACAACTATTTTCACCTCAAAAATTTGCATCTGCTATGTTAACATGAAAATCTAAAACCTTGGTATAATGTATGAAATGATGATTAATTTACAGCATTTATCTTGGCTTACTAATCATTCTGTTTTTAGCTGATAATTTTATTTGTAATCTCCAGAGTTAAATTGCCATAAAATACCACAGTTACAAAGACATTCACGAGCAGTTGAAAGAATATGACACATTGTAATTTAGGAATTAATGCACACATTAAAAAAAAAGCCAATTCATGAGAAAGCTGCTGATACATGTATATTGTAGGAGAAACAAAGCAGGAAAAAAAAAAAGCTGCAAATGAGAAGATAAGCACATGAGTAGTGCAGCTGTGTCACTAAGTGACTGTTTAAAGATATGGTGATATCCCTTCCCCATCCCATCCCTCTGGTTAAAGGTCCTTCATGTAATTTATAGACCCTCTTTTCTTTCCTCATAAATTCCCACCCTGCTTTTTTAGGGAGGTAAAGAGGACATGAGCCATTCCCAGGAGACTCCCACACTGTGGATGGCAGCTGTGAGACAATATCTGAGCTGGTGGTGCTGAGGGCACCCAGCTTCCAGCACTGTGCAGAATGGGATCCTCACCTTGGCCCCAGTGTGAGCCAACACAAGGGGCTGGTGTTCTTTTGGTCTGTAATATTTTCCAAAGGACTGACTCAGGAGAGGAGGGGCTAAAGATTTTCCTTTTCCTCTATTTGTTTGTAAGTTCCTGACATGAATGGTTCTTTCAAGTGTCTTTAGGATGCTGTAGGGCAACTATATTTCTCATTTAAAAATATATTTTGAATCACGAAAAACTTTAGATGTATGTGTGTGTGTGTGAGTATTCATAACAGAACATAAGCACAGAACTACCACTGCTAACACACAGAAAGTCAGCTTCTTCAAGCTACACCAGGGTTGCCTTTTCCCTTCAGTCCTGTGGTTGGGGAGCTCTTAGATTAAATTCATTAGTTCGTGGTAGTTTTGAGATGTAACATAAGACTCCAAAGGCATCTTAAGCTTCTCTTTTTTATTAAAATTAAATCTTCCCTTGGCATTTCTCTAGGCACTCCTCCAGTCACAAATAAAAGGGACACCTGCTGAAGGATATTCTGCTGCACACTTAAATGCCAGCAATCCAATTAAAGAAATGTTTAACCTTTTGTAAATAAAGCTGTGGCTTGTACTGGCTTTTGGCTAAAGGAAAAAAAATTAACTAATTTATTGTTAAGCTTCTTACCCAAGTCTGATGTATGTATTCATGATATAGTTTATAGCATTATAAGGCCAGAATACTATTAAAATTATTCTGTCCTGGAAGGTCAGCTGGCTGCAGATTTAGCCAGTCCCCTGTAGCTTCTACCTGAGTGCATTTCTGCCCCTTCATCTTCTCACTGTCCCCCTTGTTGGCCCTGTTTTGGTCAGGGGTGGTTTTACACCTCGGAGCCCATGAAAGGTTGTGATAAGGTTTTGGAGTTCACAAGTTAAGCAGAGCTGATCTGTGAGCTTTGCCAAGGCAGGCTCTCTGCTGCCCTGGCCTTTGAAGGATAAAAGTGTTATCCAGACAAATCCATGGTGCTTTTCAAAGCAGTGGCTCTGTGTGCAGCACAGCTGGGCTCTGGGAGCAGGGCTGCTGGCAGGGCAGGCAAGAGCAGCCTGCTGTTTTCTTTGGGAGGAAAGGTGGAAATACATTTTTCAAAGCAGCTCATTGTTTTGTAACTGTCTGGTTTTAATGCCCAAATGAAAGTGTTTTCAGTTGGTTTCTACCTCAGAAGGTAGATTCTAGGTGCAATTTAAAAGATTCCTTTCAGCTTTCACTGGTTGGCAATCAAAAGTTCCCATCATCCTGGATCAAACATTCTAATTCTCTCCTTCAGTGTAAACTTGTAGCTTTGAGGGAAGAAGAAGTCAGTGTGGAGCCGAGCTGTAATATCTACTCCCTCCCTCCCCCTTCTGTTTTTGGTGTATGTGCTTTGTTCATGGTGTGCAAACACTGCTGTTTGTTTTTTAAAGCATGCATTTGAAGGACACATGGTGATTACCAAGGAACTAAATTAAAAGGGCAAAAGCTGGAGATAGTAGAGGGAAGTTCATATACCTGTCACCATGTTCATTACTCAGCACTGTGTGTGCTTTTCACTGCTATAGATCACACCCAGACACAACACTGATTATCTGTGCAGGAGGTTGCTTTTGCATGCTGAAGGAAAACACTGCTATGTCTTGCTAATTTGATTTTAATATCTGTGCCGTGCCATTCTTTGGCCTAGAAATTAGCTTGCTTTTTACTAATATAATTGGCTAATTAAAACATCTTCTGTAGGAGATGGGGAGATATCCACAGTCCTTATGGGACTTGGAACATGCTAAAGTAAACAAATGACAGTTCCTGATCCAACAAGAGCTCATTTAGAGCACAAAGAAAAGAATATACTCAATGCAATTTTCTTACTAAGTTTTTTGAGGTACTTTAGGGTCCAGTCTTTGGAATGGAGATGGAAACACTGGAACTTAGAAGACACAGCCCTGTAGGACTTCTGTGGCAATATGGAACAGGTAGTTACAATCCATTCTGTAAGTTTGCACTGTTTTGTAGTTTCAATCATTGTGAGTTCCTTACCTGTGGCCAGTTGTGAAGATGGAAAGAAACAGAAAAAAGTTGCACCAAAACAGTATCCCTTGGTCCCAGTAACTGAAACAGTTTAGGTTTTGCAATCTAATCATATAGTTTTGGCATTTCCTTCCTTACCTGCTACCACTTATCACCTGGGGTGAGTCCCTGGGAGGGAAATAACCCTGACTAGAGCCACTGATTTCCTGTCTCCCACTGCTTAGAGATGATAAGGGTTAGACAGATGAGGAAGGGATAAGTGTTATCCCTGCCATAATGGATGGAGCAGCAACTTTCAATAAATAGATTGCTCTCCTGTCCTGCATTCCAGCTCCTACAGTCACAGCCTCCTTTCCCAGGATGCTCATTGGATTCCATCTTCACACAGTATCTTTCAGACAGAACTCAAGGAAAAGTCCTATCCTAGACAATCAATCGCTGAGCCTGGAAAGAGTTTGAGAGACTTATGCTAATCATATTTAATTAGTATGTGCAAATGATTCTAACTAAATGTAGACTTCCCTTAGTATCTTCAATTAAAAGCTCTGGATGTACTCCAAAGTTACAAATTCCTTCACTAAGCCAGTAGGGAATGATAATGAATTATTGCTAATATAGTCATAAAGCTTTTATTTGCATAAGTAATATGAAGCTAATGTGTGGATAAAATTAAACTTGAAAATGAAATATTATTAAAACAAAACCAGTAATGAATTTGGACACATTACTGAGGAGGTATATTTGGCAGCTGGCTGGAACAGATAACTCCAATAGGAGTCTAGCAGCATCAAAATCAATATTGAACATTGCATAACACAGTGAAGATAGTTGAGCAAGGTAGATGTGCTCATTGTCTCAGTTCTGATGTGCTTCACCATTGTTTGCTTTTGCAATCATAACTTTACCAAGAGAAGGTGTCAATGCAGCAAGGAGAACCAAATCCTTGGATTTGAGTATTTAATTCTGTTTTTTACTGTGTAAATTAGAATGGCATGAGAGAAGATGCTCTAAATTTTTGCTAGTGTGGAATAAATGTTGATGACTAAAAGTTATGATGTTACAAGTAGATGGTGGTCACACATGCTGCTTAAACCAGCAGGATTGGTTGTTACCATATTAAGATTCTTACTGGATATTTTTGCTCTTGAAATATTTCCACTTTTTTTTATGCTTTTTTATTTTTTATGCTTGCCAAACTTACAAGTTATGCCTTTTCTATTTGTGATGTAATTTTCTCCTAACTCAGTGATAAGGGGAAAGTAGTAACAAGCTGGCTGTGTTCATTGTAAGAATGTTGGCCCCTGGGAGAATAGATGCAGACTTTGTGTTTGCACCAGAGAGGAACTGGAAGAACAGTTCCCACTTTTCCTTCCTCCCTGGAGCAGGCACAGCCCCTGGGAGCTGCACCTTGCAGGTCTTACCTGTTCTAAGAGCTTGACATAGTCAGGTTATGAAAGCTGGTGTGCCCTCAATTACCATGTTTCTGAATTTTGGCATGCCTGTGTAAAAACTAAGTGAAGATCTCATTCTGTTCCCTGGAGACTGTGAACAAACAGGAGGTGATGGGAATAAGCCCTGAGTTTGTTGGTGAGGAGGCATTTCCAATGCCTTCCCTGAATCACACCCCTGCTTGCTTTCCCCAGAGGAGAATTTCATGTTCAGGGTGTCCAAGCTCTAAGCAGCTGAAGAGAAGCACGAGCGCTGTGGTTTAGAGATCTCCAGCAATAGCTGGGTGGATTTAAACTGCTTTTATAAATAGATAGGAACAAACTGTGACTCTGCTGATAACTTGTGCAGTTGGAACTGCTGACTTCTTAAACTCTGGAAATTGGGCTTTTTAATGGAAATAGTAAGTCTGTGAACCTTAATTACAGTTGTAGTGCTGGCCACAGCCACCTTTTCCCACACAAGAAGAATTCAATATGAGAGGGTGACCACAGTAGAAACAAGCTGTCATGAATTATATCAGTTGTGAATGTGGAGTTTCATCATGCTGGTCACCTTAGCCAACCTGAGAAAAGTTATTGAACTGAGTGTGGACTGGGTCAGCACTAGGAAGGTAAAATGGGAACTGTGATTAACAGTTTTTGTACCGTGTTTTTGAGAGTCCATTTCAATCTCACTGGAAATACTCCTGTTGTATTGCTTTGTTATTCAGGAAGCTCGGAAAGATTTGACAAAATGCTAAAAGTTAAATCACAAATCAATGTTCAGATGTGAGTTTGCTCAGTTCTGCTTTCATTCACTACCATGCCTCAGGTTTAGAAGAATCCTAATACTGAAATGTGTATCATCATTTTGAAATGCTCAGAAGACAATGCCAATGTTTCATCAATTGATGTTTGTCCCAAATGGCCCTTATATCCAAGAGTGTGCTTGGAACTCTGGATTGTAGACATAAAAAGATGAAGAGAATTGTAATGATTTGCTTTTAAAGAAGACTAAGATTTGGGGTATGATGAAAGCCAGTTACAGCTTGAGTATTTTTCTGCTGAGTAGTTCTTCAAAGGAGTACAGTGTCAAAATCAAAAGAGATGGCAAGGGTATGTTGTCTATTACTACACATAAGCTAACAGATGGTTTATTTTTTCTCCTCTTCTAAATATATAACTACTCTGGTCTCATCCTGTCTCTTGGAGTGGTTTCAGATATCGATTTAGTTTGCAAGACTGAGTTGATTGAATAATAGCTATATCACAATTTCAAATCTATTAGAAATATTGCTTGCCAGAGAATCCAATGGTTTACTTGACTGTCAACAAAAAAATTGTAAAACCCATGAGTTACTTTGGACTCTTCAGCAGTATCACATTTCTCTGTACCAGGGACAGTGCAGCCAGTATTAGCTACTGGGAGCTTTCCTGGTCCTTTAGAGGGAGTCTAATGGTCTCATGGTATTTGTGGGAGTGATTCCCTCCCACCAGCTGCTTCTAAAGTTTATCCCTTTCCTCCTCTTTCCCACTTTGCACTTGCTGCCAGAAGGAGGAGAGTTTTGGGTCCTTGCTCTTGGTTTCAGCACAATAGGCTGGGGTAGGAATGTCTTGAGAGCTGCTCAGCAGGAAGGGACTTGGGGGGTTGGGCTGACAACTGGCTGGATATGAGCCAGTGTGTGTGCCCAGGTGGCCAAGCAGGTGAGGGGCATCCTGGCCTGGCCCATCCTACCCCATCCTGGGGTATCAGCCATAGCTTGGCCAGCAGGAGCAGGGCAGTGACCACAGTGACCATCCCCCTGTACTGGCACCAGTGAATCACCTCAAACTCTGGGTTCAGTTTTAGGTACCTCACTTCAGAGAGGACACTGAGGTGCTGGAGGGGCTCTGCTGTCCAGAGAAAGGCAATGGAGCCGGGGAAGCCTGGAAAACATGTCCTGTGAGCAGTGGCTGAGGGAGCTGGGCTTGTTGAGTCTCGAGAAGTGGATGCTCAGGGGGTACCTTCCCCCTCCCTGCAACTACCTGAGAGGATGGTGTAGCCAGGTGGGACTCAGCCTCTTCTGCCATGTCTCAAGGAAATGGCCTCAAATCATGCCAGGGGAGGCTCAGATTAGAAAAAAAAAAAACTACTGTAAGGGTGGCCAGACACTGGAATAAGTTGCCCAGGGAAGTGGTGCATCACCATCTCTGGGAGTGCTCCAGAGGTATTTGGATGTGGCACTTGGGGATGTGGTTTGGGGGTGGTCATGCTCATGCTGGTTGGATGGTTGGATTCAATCACCTTGGTGATGCTGTGATCCCAGTGGGCTGCCACTGGTGAGGTCAGCCTGGGTGGCAGGTTCTTTGGGCCTTGGGGTTTTGTTTTGTTCTGTTTTTATTTGCTTGTGTTGGCATTGATCTCTGGAAGACAGTAAAAATATTTATTCAGAACAGGCAGGGTGGCATATCTCTTGTATGAAGAACTATTTGATGAGCTGTTAGTTTTGAGTGCCTTTCCTATTCATTGAACTAATTAGCTCTACAAATCTTGCTGTCAACCAGTCATATAGCCACTTATTTATTTTCCCATGTGCAGAATTTTTACTTTGCTGTGTATACACAGAGCTGTAAAACCAAATGCACCAAAAATTGTCTCTTAGTTGGATATAAATGGAAACAAAATACACTTGGAATTATTATTATATGTACCATTAATTTTTATTTGAACTGCCTTATAAAAATGCCAAGCTGCTTTCATTGTTTTTCACTGTTGCACTCATGTAATGAGTGTAATGCTCGTTTACTGCATTACTGGGAGAGTATGAAGATGCCTGAGTCTGAGACAGGGAAGAATAGAGGCACTAGTGCTGACCACATGGGCACCTGGAGTCTCCAGTTGTCACTGATTGCTGTGGTTCTTTAAAATTACTGCTTGGTTTTAACCTCCTCTTGTGCTTTCTCTCCTTCTGCAGGATTTTTTTTTTTTTCAGCCTTTTAACCATCCTAATGAGGGGAGTTCAGCATTTATGCAATTAAAGCATTTCATGCTCATGCCAGTGCAGCCAGTGAGCCTGGGCTCTGCTGTGCTCAGTCACAGCAACCTGGCTGCTTCTGGCAGTGACAGTGCAGAGGGCAGTCTCATGAAAGAGATATAGAAAATGTGCTTTGTGGGAAAGAAAAGTGTGTATTCTGTGGTTCCTGGCACAAATATCTCTGGTGATTTGATTGCTGTGGCATTTCTGATTTGGGACAGTATCATGTGGGCTCTGGAGACTCAGCAGTATCCCCCAGCAAGCAGGGCTGCTCATGCAGAACTCTGAAGTGGGACCCAGGAAGTGAATGATCACCCTGTGAAACACAGCCAGATGTTTTATAGCTGCACGGTTGTCTTCTAAAATTGCCAGTAATCCCTGGAAGTTTTGTCATGTAATGGCCAACTGGAATTATGCTGCCTGCTGGAAAGAGATTTTCCTTTTTGTAACCTGATATCTTCAAAGTAATCACAGCCAAAGTTCCTCTTCAACATATGCAGCATCCTCTGCCCCTTGGAATGGAGCTCATGGAGACTTTTGCCAATGCAGAGCTGTGCCATCAGTGGTCTGCTTTGTAATGGATCACAGGACATTAATTTCTTTTCTCAAGTTAGGCAATGGTTTTATAGATTTTTTTTTTTAATGTTGATGTCTTCCCTTGTCCCCAAGTATTAGAATCTTAAGAACACCTAATTTTGGAAGCAGACATAATGGAATTGTGTGGTGTCTACCACAAGCAAAAATTAAACTACATGTGAAACCAGGCATTTGCATTATTTTCCTTCCCACCAAAGCAAACTTGCTTCAAATGAAGGACAGACAAACAGAGCATGTGCAGCCCAACATGATGAGAGATATAAAATGGAAAATTGCTCCATAGAACTGTGCTGATTAGTTTCCAAGTACTCTTATTTTAGTAGTAGAGATTAGTACCCAAGTTTGATGTGTAGATGCTGGCAAATTGGAGAGTGTTTGGGAAAGGGTTACAGGGAAGGTTTGAAAATCATGTAATGTAAAGAGAGACAGAGACACAATCTCTTTACCTTGTTTTTGAAAAGAAGAGTAAATGATTACTTGCAGAAGAGATCTGTGATAAAAGACTGTTTAGAAGTCACTGGAGCATGTTGGGCAGCCATAGCCCAGTGGCTCAATGGCTGAGCTGCAGGTTTGGGCTCTGGCTGTAAGTGAATATTTGAGCAGCTTCCGAGTGTTGGGCAGTTCCTGCTGCTTGAAATCTGCAGTCACAGCTTAACCCTCAAAGCTGTAGATCTGGTGAAGCCGTGACTCAAAAGGTCTGGTTCATGTTGGACAGGTCAGATAATCATAGTGGAACAATGGCAAGAACAAGTTACTGGGGTTTCAGATAGAATTTGACAAGTGCACCTTGGCAATGTGGCTGCCTCTGGTATCTGTGGAAGGCACTCAGTCATCAAAATAATGGCAATAAAGCAAAAATTGGTAAGTGAAAATTGTGAGGCAGACTTCAGGCCTGTTCTTTGGTCCATTTTCTGTTGGTTCTCTTGATGTGTTGTGAAATGTTGAGGTGATGTACAGAAATTAAAAGAAAGCTGATCCCTTCTCTAAAGTGTGTAATACCTGTCTTACAGGAGAAAAAAATCTGCAGATGATGGAAATATATTTAAGCCAGGACAAGCCCTGAGAGTTAGAACTCTGCCTAAGAGCTGATGAAGTGGGACTCCATCTGTGCAGCCTGTGGAGATGCATTTTTGGAAGTGGGGTAAGACAGACAAGAAGAGGATTTCAAACTCTTGAAATGAGAGGCTTTGGGTTTCACATTTCAGTGTTGGACAGGCACTGGTTTACCCTGCACAAAGCCTCCTTTCTCTCTGTGCTGTTTATGTAACCATAATGCATCCTTTCCATTCTGTCTCTTCTTAAATTCCCTTCCCATCAAGCAGACCTCACACTGAGGAAGTTCTCCCCTTAGAGTACTTTCATTTGGGAAATTTTTAACTTTTCCTCCCAGAAATGTGCCATTATCACAAGGGTTTTAAGCCATTTTCCAGTTGGGACTGAAACCAGACAGGCTTGACTTGTACAACAGGATTTGAGCTGTAGCATCCAGGCTGTGCTTGCCTCAAGGTCAGAGACATGTGGAACCAGGCTGTAACTTGGCCCACATTGGCTTTTGACTGCAGCTCTGTTAATTTTAGCTCACTGATCCTGCTGCTCTTTGGTGCTGCAGTCCCTTGTGGTCACCAGGAGAGCACAATGTATTATTTCATTTGCTTTCTTCCAGCATCCAGTCCAGTTGCTTCATCTGAAGCTTCCCTTGAAAGAAAATGCAGTTGTGGTAACCAGCTCCTCACAACTTCTGAAGAGGAGAAAAAGATACAGTTTGTTGAGGTAAATGGAAAGATTTTGCTTGACCTATGTGGGCTTTTGATGCAAGAGTTAACCAGAAAGGCATTGAGACATGCCTAAGGAAAAAAAATTGGTTTTAAAAGGAAATACATACCATGTTAGAATAAATTACAAGGTAATGGGGTTTACTAAAGTGGGGTTTATGAGTGTTGGAACTAGAGTGGTCTTTTAATCCATGATGGCTGCTCATTTATTGTAATAGTAAGTTTACACAACCTACAGTAAAAGGGACTTTAAGAGATGTAACTTTTTAAAATTATGCTGTAAGCCCCAAGAATTTCTCTGTACCCAGTTGAAAGGAAATGTGGCATTATGTTAAAAACATGTGTCCTTACAGACTCTTCCTCAGGGTGATCAATCTCAGTGGTGTCATTTTCCAGATGTGTTTGATTGTAAGTCATGTTTTTACCTCAGATTGTAGGAAACTGGGTGTTCAGCTTTATGCTTATCTTTGAGTTTTAATTCAACTTATGGCACATGTAATATTTTCTTTAGTCCTAACACGTCGTTGTCAACTCTATAGAGTATATTTTAGTACAGTTTGGAAATATTTCTTTGGTAGTAAGCACTTCTGTCTTGGCAACACTAGAAGTGCTTTTCTATATCAGCAGCAGTGCATGAATGCTGAACACTCACTGGAGAATTGGGCTGGGTGTTGAGAGAAATTCTAATTCAAAAAAGCAAATGCATTATTGGTAATCATCTTTAGGAAGTTAATGTAATAAAATTAAGAATTAGTCATCTGTGATGCAGTATTTTTTTTTGTCCACAGAATTTTTCACATCCCAAAATTTCTGAATAAAAGTATGCCCTGGAAGGAATGATAACAGAGTAAAGTCCTCCCATTGCACTCTAGAGCAGCTCAGGACCTTGGGATCTGTTTCTACATCCTGCAGTCAGGATGCCACTGGGGAAGAATTCACCTGTTTCCAAGAGGCTTTTCTGCCTGTAGGTACCTGTGGCACACACAGGGGAGGTGGCTTGGGCTGAAGCACCACTGCTCTGCATTGCTGAGGGTGTCCAGATTTAGCCCTGAGCTGCAGCAGTTTCAGGAACTGCCAGAGGCATCAGAGACAAATTATGTTCTGTTCATAAAAGAGCATTTTCATTTCAGTTGTGTCCTTATACTAATGTATTAGTAACTTTGCATTGCCTCCCAGACTGTAGTTCCTTCTCTTTCACCAGTAGCTGAGCATTTGAAAGCCAGGGTTTTGTTTTTGGTTTTTTTTTTTTTTTTCACAGACAGATTGCCAGGGATCCACAAGGATACCTGTTGCAGGATGTAAATCCAGTCACACATTGAAGCAACATTTAATTCTGTTTATCAAAAAGAAAACTTACACAGAGGAAAGCCAAGGCCATTTTAAATGCTGATATTCATCATTTATCATTTAGCAGCTACAATAAAATTTGGGGAAGCAACCAATGTTCTCAGTGACATATTAGTGCAGATCTCTTTGGAATTCTATTGCCATGCTGGTTAATTCTGCAGGGGAAGGTGGGCAGAACCTCTGGGAGGGCCACACTGAATACTGTATTTAACAGTAGAGAGGAAAAACAGCCTAGTAAAGTTTTTAGTAATGTTGGCTTGAAGGGTAATTTTCTTGTCAAGTCTATAATTAATGCACCACACGTTACAGTAGCCCATTGTTATTCCAGAATGCCAGGGTGCATTTCAGAATGAATGGCTGTTTAACAAAACACTTGGCAGATTTATTACCCTCAGGTGATTCTGTCAGTCAGCATTTCCCCATGTTCAACCTGAAGGAGGCAGAATCAATTTTGGTATCTATTTTTGTGAAAATCCAGGCTCTTTAAATTAAGCCATACACATATGCAGGGGCTCCTGGAAAATCAGGACTAGTATTGGATCTTCATCTTTTAGCAGAGAATCAGAAATTACTCTTTCAAACTTCTTAGATTTTTCCCTCCACAATCAAGGCACCATCTGCCACTTCCAATATCTCACCAGATGTGTTTGTGGTCATTTTGACATCATGTCTTGAACATTATGTTTGGTTTTGTTTGTGGTTTGGTTTTTTTTTTGTTACTGTGCAGTAAGTACAGAGCACTTATTTGGCAGTGTCAGAAATGGGTTCAGCAGTGACTGTGTATGGAATGAAAATCCTGACACAAAGGAAGTGTCACACTGAATTTGCTGTTGCCAGTTCTGCAAAAGAATTCAGGGTGTGATTTAATACTGCAGGGATAGCAGAGATGCAGAACTTTTTCAAAAACAAGGTTGGTTTACATTTTTTTTGCAAAGTGTTAGGATTCCAAGGATGAAAATGTATTCTTTTACTTTTTCAATAGGAGGAGGATGCTGATAGAAGATATGTATAGCCCAGGCATGAAGGTACAGAAAAATCATGGAAGGTGAGAAATAGGAAGTTTATGTTGCAAGTTTCAAGCAGCAAAACATCATTAAATAATTTTCATTTTTGAGGCAGCACAATCTTCCACTCTTTTAAAATAATCTGTGAAATATTCTATGAAAATTTGTTTTTCTATGGAAATGGATTACAATCAGTTTATGCACTTCTACCTCACTACTCACCTTCTGTTACATTTCTACTTTTGCTACTATGCTTTCTACTAGTTTCTTTTTTTAGTTTTGAAATTTATGAATTGCCAGAACTTTAATTTCTTTCCTGTTTCTCAGTAGGTGTTTTTTGCCAGAGGCTGAAAAGTCAGTAAAGAATAAAGGCAGGAATGAATGGGGGGATGTTAAGTTTTTTTAGGAATTTATTCTCTGTGATGTGTGTCCAATCCCTATTTGAGTTTTTATTTTACACCCACAGTGTCTTGTGTTCCAAAATTTGAGTTGTCCTGTCGAAAATGTCACCAGCATCCCTGAGCTCTTCTAGAATGCAATGAACTTTTTTTTCCTTTACTGAATTTTTGGTGCCATTCTTAATGTCATAGGCTTCTACCGTGGCAGATTCTCTCTTCAGTCCTTGAGCTTGTCTTTGGGCAAAGCAAATCCAAGTAAGGGAAACCTGGAAATGTTCCAACATAATCCACAGCAAAACAGAGCTTGAATCCCTGAGCATGTAATGAATACACAGTTGGCTCCAATGTGCTGGATGTCTTTGGAGAGATTTTTCAAAGTCTCAGGCATAATTTGTCTTCCAAGGGAGACAGATGCCAAGCTGTCCATTGAAAACTTTCCTCTTCCACTCCTTCTCCCCTAGTACTTACTGTGTTTGATTTCATGCTCACCTATAAAATTTTTGTTGTCAACCAGTTTGACACTCAGCATTATACATGAGGTTTTCTAGCTCCTCACAGCTGGTTGTGGTTTGGCATGTTTGTAGCAGAATGTATAGTGCTAAGGATTTCACAGATGGAATTTCAGCCATACCCTGAGGTGTGCTGTTCTGGTGGTTAATTATCCCAGAAGTTCTGTTCAGCTTTACCTGTGGGAAATGAACCCACTGTGTTTATTCAGCTGGCATTGCATAAGTGGATGAGCATTGAGATTGTTTTCCAGATTGAAGAAAAGTCACACAGAGAACTAAGAGAGCAAATGTATTTTTATACTGCAATATATGTGAACGTGAACTAGACAGAACTTTCATTGTTTTTAGTAAGCAGGATAAATCCTTTTACTTGTATTTTATTTTGTATGCTTCCACTTGCTCCATTCCTCAAGGCATCCATGAGCCACCCAAAAGTATAAAATGATGTCTAGGAGTAAGGAAATAAAATATCAGCCTCATATTTGCCCTTGATTATTCCTATGCAGGTGTTGGAATTAAGACTTCTCTGCTCCTTAAAGATCTCTCTTAGTCCACAAACATTGTATTTGCTGTGGCATTGTCCGAGTTATTTTCATAACTCGTAATTATCTTGGTTCTTAAAAATTTAGACATACATTTAAAAGCATGATCCAATCTTGTGTGATTGCCACCACATTGTGTTTGAAGTAATTACCATTCACTTGGCTTTTGAGGCTGTTGAATGAATTTTCCACATGAGATTCCTTAATTTGTACATATTTTATTGCTATAAAATAGGTATTGGCAAGCTGCCTGAACCGTAGTGAAGGCCTTTAATTCCTATTCCTATGTTATGAAACAAGTGCAAACAAGGAGGCATAAGACACACTCCTTAAAAAATATTTTGTTGACATTTCAAAATTGTCTTTACATGGGTACAAATGCAGAGGCAAAACTAAGGTAGCTAAGTTCTGCACTTAGAGCCAAAACCAGTTAGTTTTCATACAAGAAAGATAATATTCTTTTATAGTATAAAAGCTCTCTCTTTCTATCCTTGAGCTATTATCCCCATGAGAAATGTTCTCTGCTTGAAGAGGTTATTAGTGCCTTTGTGCTGGCTTCCTGCAGACTAAGGAAAACCTCCAAGAATATTAATCCTCCCTGCCCTGTACATCTATTCTCCTGTGTCTGAGGCTGCCCTGCTAGCTCGGGTTTAGAGCAAGGAGGTGCTTGTCTGGTTTAAAATAGCCATGGTTGGGGGGGTGTGAAATAAGAAGAAAATACCTGCTCTGTTCCCTGCTCCTCTGGGGCCACAGGGAAAGATCTTGGGGCCTTTCTTGAATATGGGACTCCTTCCCCCCCACTCCCCAATTCAACTGACACTTTGCTCTCTGGGTAGCTCTATAAAGAGTCTAATGATAGATTTAAATATGTCAGAATGCTGTAAGAAAAGAGCAATTCTAGAACTGCTCTTAAAGCAGTCAGGTTTCATAGCTGTGTTTTTCCAAAACAGTATTACAACAAAATTTTAGAAGAAAATCTAATGTTGACAAAATGGAGGAAATTTTATTGGTTTTGTTGTTAACTTACTTTAAAGAATTGCAAGAAAGGATCTCCCTGTTTCCCTAACAGGGTATTTCGGTGCAGCCTTTAAGGAAAAATATCAAAACAGTAATTCTTGGCATATACCCTTGTACAGGCATAATTGGTACAAAATTCTGCCCAGCCCAAACTAACAAACCATCCCTGGTGGTCTGGCATTTCACCATCATGATCTCTCATAAATCAAGCAGCAAGGCTGTGGAGGCTTTGGGTGTTACTAAGGAGCACCTGCTGGCAACCAGGCATTCCAGGTGTGAAACCCAGCCCCCCTTCAACCAGGCATTCCAGGTGTGAAACCCAGCCCCCCTTCAACCAGGCATTCCAGGTGAAACCCAGCCCCCTTCAACCAGGCATTCCAGGTGTGAAACCCAGCCTCCCTTCAACCAGGCATTCCAGGTGAAACCCAGCCCCCTTCAACCAGGCATTCCAGGTGTAAAACCCAACCTCCCTTCATGCTTCTGATGGGACACTACAGGAGCTCCCAAAATGCTGATCTTGGTAACAAACCTGGCTAATTGTAGTCATCTGAAGGGAAAGGCTTACAGATTGAGGAATACACTCTGCAGGAACACCAGGGCTTCATTTTCACTGTGCAGAGTCTCTGCTGGCCTGGGAAGAACATCTTGGATGTATTTGGCATGCTCTGGCTCTCTCAGTGCTGAATCCCTCTCATGGTTCATTAAGATATCTAAATTTAAGCACAGCACTTCCTGAGCTGTGGTGCAGAGGAGACCACAGGATGCAGTTTTTGCCAGGGCTGCTGTTCCAGTGCCAGGTGTCTTTGTGCTGGTCCAAGACAGACCCGCTGTGTCTCTGCTTGCAGACAGCAGATTCCAGCCCCCAAACACACAGGAAGGAGGATGGGTTACTTAGGACAATCACACATGAACAGATATGAACAGAAATCCTTTCCAGGTGGGAGTTCACTGTGATGTTAAACCCCACAAGAGAATTGTGTTTCTTGTGCAAAAATCTCCATGGTGAGACAGGAGAGACTCTTCTCCCAATGGAACAGATGAAAGTCCATTTTAAAGGTAGTAAACTGACCAAAGATCTCTTAAGTTTTGTTTCACTGTGTAGTTGATGGAAAAGACATGTTGGTAAAGAAAGACAAATGAGGTGAGGCGAAAAGAAACATCTGGAAGTTGATTTTGGTTTTACATCTAAAAGTTAGTTTTGGTTATTTTTTCCCTTGTATTTCAGTTCTGTTAATAGACTATCTTTCTACCTTTAAAGTTTTAAGCCTGCCTTGCATTTCTCTTAATTCTTATCTCACAAGAGCAAACTGAAAGCACTACAGTTATGTCCTGGGGGAGCTTTGCTTGGTGCCTCAGTTACTGCAGCAGCTGAGTCCTTTCAGTGCTTGCAGCCAGGGCTGGATCTGCTGTCCCTGCCCTGTGCCCTGCCATGGATTGTCCTGCAATTCCAGGGAAAACCAACAGACAAGGTCATGACTGTAGAAAGCAACACAGCCAGGGCTTGTCAAGCTGCAGGTAAATGCTCTCAGGGCCCTTGTTCTCTCTGTTCTCTTCATCTGGGAATGTTCTTACCCCCTTTGATTATTCTTTACTGAGGCTGAGAATCCTGGAGAGGACAAAGCCTCTGTTGTATTGTGGCAATACATGACTTAATTTTGAGGCAGATCACAGGTTTCTGCCTGACATTTCTACCTTGCAAGTTTTTCAGCAAACAGTGGAGGAAAGGGAGAAAGACAAAACCACCGTGTTAAATGTTAACATACTTTCTTTTCTCCCTCTGGAGGTAGAGTTCAATAAAATGTATAACAGTTTTAAATCTTGTTCCAATACATTTTTATGTTGAAATATATGGAGCATAGTCTGAAAGGACAAAAGACAAGTCTCATTTGTCCTTTAGGCAAAGGTTTTTAAGTGTTCATATATAAAATATGATTGAGAATACCAGTGACATTTCAACTAGAGACAAAAACAAGGTTAAAAACATTCTGGACTGTCCTAAAAGTGTAAGTTTCATTCCTAGGTTCTTTATGAAACCTAATAAATGAAGTGGTGTGCAATACAATTGAATTGCTGAATACAAACTTACCAGGTTAAAGGGAGAATTCAGCTGGGCAGCAGTGGCTGAATGTGGCTGCATGCACCTCTCTGTGGTGTTAGTGGCACTGTGTCCTGGCTTGTTGGTGGTCTTTTTCTTCCAAAAACCAGACAAATGTACAGATTTACTTCTGTTAATGAAAGCTCCCATCTTAACTGTAAATTCTTAGGAGCAACCTCTGCAGTTTGGTTTTATCACTTTAAAAATCAGGCCCCAGCCCTGGATTCAGAACTGAAATGTGCAGGTGTGACTCTGTCCTCCTGCTTCGAGGAATATTCCTTGTGTTCTAGAAACAGCAATGCTCCATCAGAGGGGGCTGTGGGTAAGAAAACAGCACAAGTGAACTTTGGAATGTGCATTTACAAAAAGAAAAATACCCTTTGTGTTTCAGGCACTTTGTGCCTCAGTGGATATGGCTTTGCTTGGTGTGAGAAGCAGCTCTTGCTGTTTCAGTGCTGCTCTAGATTTGGTCAGTCGTGAAACAGTGAAATGCAGAAGTGAGTAAACTTTGATTTGTGCCTTTTCCTGGGAGAAAGAGGAACAATGTACTCCTGTCTCAGCCTGTCTACATGATGGGACTTGCATTCCAGCTCACTCAGTCTCCTCTTGCTGCAGTGTTTCATGCTGGCTGCAGCAGATTCCAAGGGGAAAGATTGGACAGGTGGATTTATCCAAGAATCTCGTAGGAGGTTTCTGTGTTATTGTCTATTACATTGCTTTCCCCTGCCCAGTGCAGCTGTGGGAGTGACTGAGCCCCTGGTGTCTCAGACAGGAGATGCATGTGGGCAGAGAGGATGGAAACTCTGGAATTCCTCTAGGTAATGCAAAATATCTCAGCTTTGAAATTCTGTCTTTTGTCCCTTCATGGATCTGCATTGCACCTGCTGGGACAGAGCCACCCCATCTTGGGGCAGTGTGGAGCAGCCTGGTGACTGCACTCTTCAACACTGATAGTGGCACAATGCATTTTTTGTGAGGCTTCTTTTGTTTGAGAAACTTTGCAGGCATTAGGGGTTTCACAGCCACACCTGCAGCTCTCCAGAAAGCCAGCTCTCCAGCAGGTGAGGTCTTAACTTAATACAGGCCACAGCTCACTGACAGGTTGGATGGAATAACAAGCTGCTGGATAAAATAGCCCTCTTTAAATGTCTCCCCTTTCTTTACGTTCCTACATGTGTGATGTATGCCCAGGTTCCTTATTTACATTTTATTTTGAGCAACTTTTATCCTCTTGTTATCAAGGTATCATAATTTCTTCTTCATAGATGTAGCTGTTTATTTGGATTTTTTTTTTTAATTATTTGCAATCCAAGCTGAACTTTTTGCTACATAATCACTTGAAAAAGAGATGTCCTGCTCACATAAGGAATGCCTCAAGAGAAGGGCAGTCCTGCATAATTTCCTGTTCTCTCAGAGAAACCCTTCATATTGCAGAACTGGGGAATATTACTTTCTGGCCCTGCACACTCTCCTGGGTAGAAGGGTCCTGAAACACAATTTATTGTAAAACACACAGTGGTTACAGAGCTAGCACAGTCAATGATATTCCTTTTATTACCACTCAGATGAGAACACAAAATGACATTGGAAAGCAGTGAACTCACCAGAAGGGCAGAGAAAGCCATTAAATTCAACACGCATCATATTTCATAATCAGAATCCTGCAGTCAGAGCTGACACCACTGAATGAGTTTGTTGCAGTCATGATAATATAAAACCTGCTGCATCTGCTTCCCTTGGCACTTTTCTTTGTAGCCCCTTGCAGTGTATGGGCTATTAATCATCAGCAGCCAGGGACACTGCAGACCAATGCACTTTGTATTGCATAAATTGAAAATGCATCACTATTAGAGAGAAAACTGCCTTCCCTACATCTCTATTTAGATGGGCAGTTTCCTGAAGAGCTGCCCTGCTATTATGGCTAACCACTTAATTGGAGTTCTTTTCACTGCCTGGTAATTGGGGTTGGGGGGGGAGGGCAATGCAATCCCTTCTGTAGCATGTATGAAAACAAGGCAGGGAGAGGGAACCCTGACAGGGCTCCAGCTGGAGGTGAGAAAATGCAGTCAGAAAAACTGTGTCATTTAACCTCACTAAATCAACTTCACAAACGAGAGGGCTGAGTGTACCTGTGAGGGGAGAGAAATTGGCACCTTCCTGTGTTTTCAGTGGCTGCCTGGAGTGACAGCTGAGCCAGACGAGGGATGTTGCCTTTCCTTCCATCAGCTCTCTTCATACAAGAGAGAGGGTAAGATGAGGTTTAGGAGGATAAAAAAAAGTTTTAGTGGCAACCTGAGAAAAGCCAGTTGTAAATTCAGCCCTCAGAGGTGCTCTTTTTAAAGAGAACCAATTTTATTCTACAGCCATTTGTCCAAGTTTTATAGGTAAAGAGGAAAAATGAGCATCTAATGAAAATGAGACATATAAAGTAATTTGTAAATGAAAGTATAGCTTTTAAACTGCATGTGTTTAACTGTACATTGCTTTATGGTTTGAGTATTTTTTCTTGAATGGCTGTGGCCACTGTTGGGAACTTCATTATCTTTGCTCGTAGCTGCCCACACTTAATTCTCATTACACCCACCATACTCTGTGGATTGTGTTTCCCAGGGTGTGCAGTCAGCAAGACACAAGTCTGAACTGAAATTCTATGAACTTGTGTTGAATCCCACATCTTCTGATACTTGCTGCTCAAACACAGGTGTATCAGCTGAAGTGTTCTGGCCAGATCCAAATCAGAACCGAGTTTAGATTGGGATTTATACACAAAGTTAGTTCTGAACTGTGATCTTCAGCCTCTCCCAGCTGCTCCCTCACATGGGTGTTTTTACATTTCTTCCCTTGACTTCTTTTCACAAAGTTCTCTACGAAGTTTCAAATCCAACCACAGCAAAAAAAATATTCCTGTCTTGATTGATCCAAGCAGCTCAGAGGATCTCCTGTCACTCAGATATTTCTTAAAAGAATCTGTAGCCTGCTTTCTTTAGATGAATTTTTCTTAGTCAGCAATGCCTTTTCTTAATGCCTTGATGTTGCTTTGCTAAATACAAAGTTATATTTAATATAAAATTTAAACTGTCTCTTCAGTAGTAAGAGAGTTCTTCATGAGAGAACAAATACCAGATAAAATGAAATGATTCCAAAGGACAAGAAGTTTTCACTCTTAAGGTATATAATTACTTTTCTCTTTCAGTACTGGAATAACACTTGCACCCTGTTGTAAGACTTTGCAACAGGTAGAATAAGTTACTGCAGCTTAGCCAGGTTTTACATTTATTTGGTCCTTGGGGGGATGCTGGAATTCAGACTAGAAGTAAATTGAGACCTCACTGATTTAGTATTGAGCACCTCAGATGTGTTAACCACTTAGTGTGTGATTTATGTGTTCCCTTCCTCCACACACACCCCCTCCACAAAGGCAGATCTGGTCAGGATTTAGAGTTTGGAAAATGTTTTTTTCCCCATGCAGTTGCTCAGTGCTGTCTTTGGCAAAACTGATGCCAGCCCCTTCAGAAAAGCCACTCTGAGTGCTGGAGGTTTGGTTCTGTAACAAGATCTTGAAATAGATTCTATTGCCTCTCACTGTAGAAATATGAAAATAGAGATACAATTTTCTGTTTCTAAATATTGAACTCACCTTTTGTGTTTTTCCTGTGTATGGTGCCAAAGCCTGGTCACACCAAAGTCTGAAGGTTGAATAGTTATTTATAAAAACAATAAGAACAATTAAGATGGGAAGGCAGAATTTAGAATATTGAAATTCTGTGATTTATGGGCTGGAAAGGCACAGAAACAGACCCTGAGTGCTCTTTATTAGGTAATAACTGTTGCAAGCACATGTACTTGGAGCTGTGTGACTTTTTTTCTTTCTTTCAACCGTGTTAGCTAGCTTAATCTAAGGGGTCTATTTCAATAAGTAGTAACCTGAAAGCAAATTCAATGCAAAGAGTGTTTTCTACCAACTAATGAACAGATTACTACTGTATTAATGCTACTGGTACTACATATTTTAGGCTAAAAGCATTAATGCAGATACTGAATATACTTTGTAGAAACACTGGTCTTTTTTTTTTTTTCCTATTCTGCAATTTTTGTTTCCACTATAGAAGGCATTAGGAAAAGAATATTTAATACTAAAAATATAGTGCCTCCTTTGAACTCATATGGGATTGGCAGTGTGAATAAGGTAGCATTTTATTTGAAATTCATGTTGTGACTGAGTGCAGTCCCTTCTTCCAGCCATACCATTCATCCTCAGGCCCCTGAGATAATAATGTTGTTTGATTTGTAAATTTTTACAACCTATGGTTTTGCAAATATAACTCCAATTCTGTGCACTGGTTTGAGTTAGATTTATAGTAGAAAAGAAATTGCCACTTAGAGTGAATTTCTAGTGTAGAAATTCCAAACGAGGCTCTCCTAAAACACTAAATGACCCCCTTCATTCCAACACATAACATGTGCTTGCAAAGCAAAACCAGAATTATAACAGCAGTATTTACTGCTCCAGCTTGTAATGTTGCTTCAGAGAATATCACAAGGCTCATGTTAACCAGGCAGAGATGAAGGAAAAGGTCAACATTTTCCTCAAACCAACTTTGTCTGAAGTAACCCCCACAAAACAGAACACAGAATGTTGTTGGGCATAATCACAGATCAGTGTTTTCGATTAGCAGCAGTTTATAGCAGCTCCAGGTACCATGGCAGTGCTCATTAGAGAGAAACCCCAGCACAGAGTGTTTTGAATTCCTACTGCTGCTGTTTACACTGTGTTTTGTCAGGGGCTTTGTCAGCTATTGCTCTGCTGGGTTTTCCTTGAGCTCTTTAAATATCCCTCTTCAAAGTTACATGGCTCTTAAAATCATAGTAAAACAAAGGCCTTATATCACAGTTTAATATTTCAATTAAACTACAGAGTATTAGTATGCATTAATTGTATCTTATTAATTGCAAAGGACAACATCTTGTTTTGTTGTACTTAAAGATTTTATTAGTAACAGACACTTTTAGTTAGTGTTTGTTGCCCCAAGAGCTTTAGAGGAACTGATTTTCTGTCAGAAAAGATTGGAATCAATTGCATTCCTCCCTTCCAGATAGTGCTAAAACATTTATTTAAAGGTTTATATGCTCACCCTGCCTTATCTGTATTCCAAGTCACTTGTCCAATGAAATAAAATTCATTCATGCCTTCCTTCACCATGTTATTGACAAAGTAAGCTTTATGTGGCTGGAAGCCAGAATTCTGTCTTTTGGGAATAACTCTCTCTAAACTTGTCCAAAAGAATTATTTTATTGCATTTTTCATGCCACTTCAAGTGTGTTTGAATGGTAAATCCTAGAAGCTGGGCTGTCTGTGGCCATATCAGCCTTTTGAATTAGCAGCATGCACAGCATGATACAAGTATGAGATTGTAAGGCAGGAGTGTGTGTGGCTGCATAATTTTTTAATTGAATTTTTTTTCTTCACATATGAATCTATGTGACACTGCGCGATTCTCCTATTCAAGAACTAGGTTAAATTCTTTTTTTTAAAAAATACCTGGCATTAAGGTGATGGAAAGTTTGCCATCAATTAATGTTCTTTGGCCCATTCTCTGTGCAAGAGCAGTATGTGGAGAGCAAGTGCTAAAAACTAGTTGTGCCATGCTTCATTTGAGGAAAAGGAGCATCTGCAGCTGCTGTGTCCAGCCCTGCAGCCACTGCTGCAGGAGCTACATCCAGCTGGCTGTCAGGGTGGAATACAGAAAAGCTGCTGTGATCCAGGTGGTTTCTCTTATACAAAAGATAGAATGAATCACTGCTGAGTGCAATACTCAACAAACCAGAGCAGCCTGGCCTGGCAGCCACCGTGTGCTGAGAGAGCTCAGAGGTGAGACACAAACACCACCCAAGTGTCATTTCCCTTCTGTGCTGGGACAGAGATCTTGTAGAGCCAACAAGAGGGAGAGGTAAAAGTAGAATTCAACAGTGGTGTGCTGATTTGAGCCCAGAATGTGGGAGAGGGAAGCAATGAAGTCACCTTTTCCTTCTGCCACTCAGCAGACTCCCAGAGCTGACCCTGGAGAGAGCAATGTGCATAGAGGCACTGGGATATTACAGTACTTAATTCCACTGCCTCCACCACAGACTAATTAAAACCCCTCTGATTCTACCAAACCCCTTCCTCTCTATTTTCATTTCCTTTCCAAATAGGAATTCAGTTTAAATTTGACAACCTTTGGGAACTCTGCAACAGATAAGATTATTTAAGTTGTTCTAGAGCTTTCTTAAGCTTTCCTCAGAGAAACTATCCACACATTCAGAAACGTGGATGAACTGAGAATTGAAAGCAGAATAAATCTAATTGTTTAAGTTCTCACAATTAAGGGTGCAGAGGAGGTCAGGAAAGAGGAATTAATCACATTTCTCTGTAAATGGTAAAAATAAACACCCCACAGACCTGGGTCCTTGGCAGCCAGGAGGGAATCAGTCGCTCCTGCATCCCTGCAGACTCCTGAGCCATCAGGTGTGTACAGAAAAGGCTTTTATGGGAAAAGCAAAACTACTTTGCCTCTGTTGTTTCTGCTTGTTTTATGAGGGACTCCTCAGGTGTCCCATTAAGACCAAGATCTGAATTTGAAAGACCTGAATGCTCTTTGCTGTAAAAATGCTGAGCCAACCTTGTCTAGCAACCTTTGACATAGAAGAAGGCTGGTAATTGCCATTTTCATTTCTGAATGTTGTAAATGACAGCAAATTTGATAGGATCTACTTTTAGATTTCACTGTAAAAGGCAGATGGTTTCAGAGAATAAATCAGTTTTCTTCTCCTGTACTTTTGGTTTACACTCCTTCCCCACAGGAAATGTCTAATTACCTTAGATAAACATCTGTAAACATGAGCCTTCCCTTCCATAATCCATCTTCTATGTTCCTGGTTTATACTGAAGTTAATAAGCTCGGTTTATTTACCATAATACTTAAAATAATTCTTGTAATGCTCTATGCAACTTCATGGTCTTTTCCTAGGAGTAAAAAAAAAAAAAAAGGCATGGAATTAGGGAATGATCATCTTTGATGGATCTGTGTTCAATAACAGAGACTTCTAGCCCATGAGTCCATGAACAGATATGCCAGTAAACAGATTTTCAGAAGTGCTTGATCTGTTTTCCAAGAGCATTAATTTTCATTTTTATCCTGTTTATCCTTCTGTGTAATAATTCCTCATTCCTGATTTGGAGAGGAGACCCATGCATTATCATTCAGAATGCCACAAAATTCAATTAAGGGCTGGCTGCAGCATCCCTTCTTGGTTTGTGAATGACTCCAGTGAGAAAAGCAGATGACTTTTTCCATCACAGAGCATGCCTGCTAATTTCAACAGAGCAGACAGCCTTAAGCTATGCAAGCTATCATTAAACAATACAGAAACATGAATAAAATGGCTCAAGGGGTAGTGTAGTTCAGCCTGGGTAAAACTGTCCTTTGAACATTTTAGGCACCAAGGACATAAAATAATGTCATATCTCAGATAATGTAATTCCACATCCAGCAGACTCCAGGCTCTTGAAGCCCAGCGTGCTCCTCCAGCTGGATCCAAACTGCCTGGCAATTCTGCTGTCAGCACTACAACCACCTTTACCTCAGAGGTGTACAGGCACCTGCCAGCTTGATGGAAGCAGTTTGTATATAAGGATAGGATGAAATGTTGATTCTGGTCCTCTGACATCGTTATTATGATTTTTATTATGCATGTTTCAGTTTACTTTTCAAGATGACCAAAAGTTTCCAAGGCAAGCCTAAATTTCTCTTATTTAGAAACTCTGAGGTACCTTTAGGCATGTGGAAAATGCCTCGCTTTCCTTCACAAGTATTTAATGATAGTTTTCTGGCTTCTACCTGCATAATACACAGTCATGTTTTTAATTCTTTACTTCATGACTCGAGGGAGTGAGGCATGGATTAACTGTTCTGTTTAAAAATGCTTTGACACATTTTGTTGAAGCCAAGACAATTCTGTTGAATTATTATCATGATTTACTTGAGGTAAATCAGCAAATAAATCATGTTGCCCCATAGGGCCACTCAGCTGAACGTGTGTTTTATAAACACAGCACCCTATAGCAGCAGCAATTGGCACATTTCCTTCAAGTCAGTGAGAGATTACACAGTAAGACAGAGATACTTAGAAAGCTGCTGCTGGTGGTGTCTGAGCCCCTAGGCTTTGTTCAGGCAGCTCCAATCTGAATGGATCACTTCCTTACCAAAGGAAACAACAACAACAACAAAATCTCTGGAGTGCAATGTGAAGTGTTTTCCATTAATGGCAACATGAATGTTATTACTGAGCTGTGTTATGCCAGATGATTGTATGCAGCAGAAGTTAATTTAATTCACCAGAATTTTCCTTTGCTTCCCCCTCCAGGTTGAAAGTCTGATCAGATGCTGGCTCTACATACAAAATCATGGAGTGACTGCAGCAGCTCCTGTGAGAACACAGAGCTGCATCAGGCAGCAGCTGGAGCAAGCCCCCACTGCTGGGGAAGCAAACACTGGGCTCTGGTTCCCCCCTGCTCTCTCCAGCCCTCAGCTGGTGGGGGAAAGCAGGGCCCAGAGCCAGGAGCAAAAGGTCAGTACAGCTGGAGGCTGTTGTGCTGGGAATTGCCTTGCACTGGTGTGGCACATCCTGCACTTGGGACAGCCCTGGGCTCTAAGTGAGGCTGCTTATCCACAGCAGGATGCTCCTTGCACCAGTGGCCCCCTCACCTGGCTCAGCACCTGCTCTGACAGGCCACAGAAAAGGGAGGTTGTATCCTGAGGTCAGAGCAGCAGTTTCTCAAACTTTTCCCTGAATTTCCTCCTCTCCTGCCTTCTAAGGAGGGTGACCTAATTAACAAACCGCAAATTTATGTAGTCCTAAATGAAATTGGTTTCTTCTGAGCACTGCAGAAGGAGCTATTGCTCCTGTAGCTGTTAGAGCTTGGGTATCACTGCCAACACTCCCCAGCAGCTGCAGTGCCTGAATTCCCTCCCCAGGAATGGTGCACTGAGATTGTTCATCTGAGGCCATGCTCACACAAGATGCAAACTGCTAACATGAACTCAGGACAGCCCTACCATGATCCATTATTATTATTATTTTAAATGTTGAATTTTAGCATACAAGTGTTGAATTCTAGCATATTTACTGGCTGAAGACTTAGAAAAGCCTTGGTTTAGGTAAATTTTTAAAGAAGAATGAGAAGAAAGCTATCCTGAGATCTTTGGTTTTCATTTCATAAAAACTTTAGGAACTGTCTTTATTAAATTATTAAAAAACAATATAAAATTGCTTAAGCTGAGAGGAATACTTTTTTTCTTGAATATGATTTTTCAGTAATGATTTTTTCAACAGAGTTGTATTAAAACAGGATTCCTCCTTGTCAAGAACCTGCCATCACTTTTAAAATTATATTCTAGGGTGCTACTAGTACTGTGCTAATAGCTTCACAAGCAGTTAGTTTCTCAAAAACAGATTTAACACGTTTCCAAACAGAAAATATGTGTATTATTTTGTGGCTTAAATCTGTTTTATCATGCTATCACTTCCAAAATACTGAAGGCATAAAGTGGTTTATAGTCCAAAAGATAAACCAGCACAAGCTGCTATGTTGGAATATAAGAAAGGATCTGAGAAAGTGCTAAAAGCATTATTACAGCTACAGAATGGACTCGTAAATCTTTTATGCAACTTGATCAGTTCCCCTTGGAACCACACTGTATTGTTTTCATAAATAAACACCCAAAGTTGCTGTGCACAGTGTTTCTGGGCTATCACACACTGCTTTTATGCTTTAACAGGGTTTGTGCTAAGTTGTAAACTACTAACATTCCCATGAAAAATTCTTGTTTCCAGCACACTGCCTGTGGATGCAGCCCATCCTTCCTGATGATCAGCAGAGCCCTCACATCCACCAGTCAGGCTCTCCCTGCTCCATGTGGTGCCTTTCCCTTGGTTCTAAAAATTAAGAGCCCAGGTATGGTTAAGGGGAAAAACGGTTTTTACCTGGGCATTTAATAAGGATCCTTATTGGTGCAGCCCTTGGCCAAGGTGGAGTGCACTGAAATGCACACACACGATAGATCGTGTGTACAATTTATAGACCCAGCAAATCAGCACATCCAGCAAAGATTCCCCAATGAGAGCCTTGAATGAATAGTGTGATATCCCCTCGTCCTGAGGAATTCCTCCCTAGATAGGCCAAATTTTAGTTTACAAGGCATGTTCTAGAGGAGGCCTTGGTTTCTCAAAAGAGTGTAAAGCTTTCCAGCCTCCAGCTGCGAGGTCTGTTGGATGTTTGAACTCCTAGCGATGCCATGATGATTTTTTGCCTTTTCTTTTATATACCCTTTATATACCTTTTATATAAAGCTTTTATATAGTGCTTTTAGCATGCATATTTGTAATTCCTTAAGCCCAATAAGTTAGCAGAGTCCTAATATTCCCTTAAGCCAAGAGACCAAACATCCCAAGGCCTCGCAGCTGGAGGCCAGAAAGCCTCATGGTGTCCTGAGAAGCCAAAGTCCTCTCCAGAACACATCCTGTAAAGATACAAAGCTCTACATCCTGCTCCCAAAATGCTCTTGTTTCCCAACGCTTCTCACTTGTGTCACACTCGCCCTCCTCCCCACTCTAGAAGATTGCAAAGATGCCTGACAGAGAAAACAGAGCTTGTTCAGAGTATTCTAATGCCTTGGCTGAAGCTCACATTATGTGTTCTCCAGTAAAATACAGTCTGAGATTTTTAAACTCTAAGCACTGCTATGGATAAAAAAAAAAAAAGCTGACAACGGTGTGAAGATGTGGAAGATAAACTCTGGAGAACAGTGTGGAATGAAATCACATAAAGGTACTTTCAGAAATAAGGACTCTTGAAAGGAATTATTGGAGAGTCTGTGGAGTCCAAGACACATAAAAAGCATCTAGACTATAAATATTGAAAAAAATCTTTTGGTAAGAGAACAAAACATTTTAAGTGCTGCACAAGAAAGAAAGGAAATCTGTGCTGTATAATTGTGCATTTTATAATTCTGAATTAGTGACAGAAAGGCAAAAAGGGAAAATTAGTGTAGTTATCTTTTCAGGGCACTGGTGAGAGGTATTCTTTAAAAGTTCTTCTATGAGTCAGGATGCAATATTGAAGTCAAGTAAGACAAAACCACCTGCAGCTTACCATTGTGCAGAAGGTGTTTCAGTCCAGGCAATAGGAAAATTTTACCTATCATCTTTTTTTCAGAGGAGAAAACCCATGGCTGTGCACTACAGACCACTTGGTATACAGATGGTGGTACCTCAGAGAGAACAAGCTGTGAACAAATTGAAGGTTTGGCAATTTTGAGAAAAACATCTGTATAATTTCTGAATGAACACTAACTGTGCTGCTACGGAGTGGCAATAATCTCAGCATGCAGCAGCAAATAATATATCCTAGAATGGTTTAAGTTTCTTAGCCTAAAGCAGAAATAGGAGTCTCCTCTCCTGAAATGCCTCCAGGCTGTTCTGTTGGCCAGAGCATGAGGACAGCTTGGAGAGGAAGATGAAAGAACTATCAGTGCATGAGGATCAGCTGAGACTGAGCCCTGCTGTGCTGGGATCCAGAGGTACATGGAGAAGTTCCTGCTCTTCTCTGAGCCTCCTGCTCTTTACATAGAAAGGATCATTATCTGTGTCTTACAGAGGAATCAAAAGATTTGCTGTGAGTCTCAGATGGACTTGAGGCAGAAACTCAGTACAAAGGCCTGAAAGTTGAACTTCAATCGCCTAAAACCCAGAGCCACCCAGAACAGGCTGGTGGATGGAACACAGGACTTGTCCCAGGGCTGTGCTGGTCTGAAATGGCAGCTGAAGGAATGTCTGGAGTGACATTTGTGCAGCTGAGTCCCAGCCTTGCATTGGGGCCCTTTATTTTTCCCTCAGGAGATGGAGAGTTTAGGAGACGCTTTCAAACCTGATTTCACGTGTCGACAGGTTACAGATACAACTCCTGTTCCTTGAGCATTGATCCAATGGTTCTGCCCCTCCACTGACCACAGCAGGAATCTGCAGGAATTCAGACACAAACCAGAAGCAGTTTCTGTTGTGCCATAGTTTGAAGCACTTCTGAGCACACGAGAGAAAAGCCAGAAGAGATGAGCAGCCATTTAAAGCATCTGCTGCTGTGAAGGCTCATGAGCTCTACCCATGGAACAACTCTAAAGGATACAGTCTAGAGTGGGCTTGAACAATAACACTGGATATTTCCTTGCCCCTGCATGCCACAAAAAGTAAAATCCATGAAGAGTCTTTTATTAGAAGCCATGCAAAAATGCATTGCTGCTGTCTCATTACATGTTCAGAAGGATTCCTTCATAAGGAAATGAAAGAGAAATAAAACCTTCTGCCCCACAGCCAAAAGGAAAACCTATACTATTTTCTGTAGGAGTGGAAAGCAAACACTGAAGGAATAAAAGTGGATATATAGGAACTATCATTGCATATGCCCTTGCACACTGACAAAGCACAATTTAAAGAGCTATGGGGCAGCTGAAGCTGAGGTCACTTTTGTTGATATCTGCTGAAAATCACTGTTACATTACTCATACTCTAGCACAGAAAGATGTCAGAGAGCAGCAGCAAAAATACAGCTTGGAAAGATTTGTCTTCACAGATGGTCTAAATTGTACCACAGAGCACAGACTGTGTTTTCTCCTACAGCATTTTGCAGGTTGTGTATCCTGTATTCCCAGCTATAGAACTAGGAGATGAATCCTGAAATAATTTCTTAGTGCAAAGTCAGCAAACATAAAACCAGTGAATGAGCCTTGACTCAACATGACTTTGTCTGGATGCCAAACCAGACTTTGTGCCAGGACAAGTTCTACCAGTTCTGATGTGACATTGCAGGAATCACAGAAAACAAACAAACAACCACTGAAGGAGTGGATATATTGGTCAGTGTTCATCAGGGTCAGCTGACAGCTTTTTACTGAGACGGACATGCTGATTTAGGGTAAGTACATTCAGCTTTGTTTTGAAAAAACTTGCCCTGCATTGCAGCTACATGAAGGGTCACGAAGCCAGAAAAGTCTGAGAAATTACAAGGCTTTTTTGAGGACACCACAGATATAGAAAATACCTTGCAAAATCTGTGCCACCCTTCATGGTCCTCCAGAGACTCATTCTGTTTTCCTTATGGGCCTTTCTTTTGCCCACAGATTACCTTCAGGATTCCTATTTACTTCCTCTGGATTGATTTTATCCATGAAGGAGTATGGCTGCCTTCAGCAGATGGTGTCTCTCCTCCTCCTCAGCAGATTCCTTGGTATGTTCACATCCTAATGTGATGCATTATGCCTACTTTGATTGTCTACTGGTCAGAAGTAGTTTTGTCCACAATCCTGTGTATGTAACAACTCTCACCAGCTTGGAAAAAGAGGAGCAGAATTGACTAGTGCCTTTTCAGTAACCCATAAAAATTCTTTTGGCTTTTGTTTGTGTAGCTCCTCCTGGAAAGTGGGAGGGTGTGAGATAAAGTTAGAACCAGTCCATAGTCTACTATAAAAATTAACTTTAATGGGGAAAATAATGTTGCTTACAAACCAAGGAAGCTGCACTGCATGGGAAATAGAGCATGAAAAGGATTTGTGCTGTGATGTCAAGATTAGAGAGAATAAGCAACATGAGCTAGCAAGTAGAATGCAAATATTGTATATCCAAGTGTAAGTTCAGTGTAATATCAGAGATGTGGGTGCATAAGGAATTAGAGCATCTCTAAAATAGCATTCAAGCTGCTGCTCTCTGCAGACTGGAGCCCATGCACTGTGGCTTACGTGGCCCCAGCCTTCATTGAGCTAGAGCTGATGCTTTCTCCACACTCTTTTTCATCAGTATTTGTTGCATGAAATTAGAGATTTTGTTCACACAGATACATCACATTTAGGTCAGTGACTCACTCACAAGAACACGTGGAGGTGGACAGGTCTTGGCTTTGGACAGAGATGCCAGTAGCAAAGCAAAGCTAAAGCACAGGTGCTTCTGGAGTGGTGAGGGCTGAGCTGTGAGAGGGGAGGGTGCCAGTGAGCACCAGCCTGGCTGCTCTGTGTGCCAGGTGGGGCAGTAACTACAGACTGCAGCCCAGCCTTCTGCAAGTCTCTGCACTGCCTCAGAAGATGAAGAAACAGGACATCTTCTAATAGAGATGAATTTTTCTAATGCACCATTATTTGGTTTAAAGGCTCCAAGGCCACCTTGCCCCTGAATGTGGAACTCAGAGTTGTATCTATCACAGTGCACTTACAGTAAAGCAACTATTTAAATGCTTCACTGAATCAGGGCTATGATATACTAAAATCTTTCCATAACTGGAGGGGTTGGACTAGGAATGTCCAGAATATAGACAAGAAAAGTAAGTTTTCTTATGTAAAAAAAAAAAAAAAAAAAAAAAAAATTTAAAGGCTTTACATGTCTTATGGGCTTAGAGGAAAAAGTATTTTAAAATAAGAGCAAATGTTCAGTTTCCTCTTATATACAGAGCCTGTCTTTCTAAAGGACAGGCTCTAGGTCTCAACTTGTCTGTGCCATTCATGTCCAGTGGTAAATTTAAGGATGATCATCATTACCTCCTCATTACCAGGCTCTCTGCTTGTCTTGATCTGTGAGCTCCAGACTTGAATACGAAAATTAGAGGTTTAGGGCTCACACCATATAATTCCTTCTTATTTTCCCTTAATTTGCAGGTTTAATGCCACAAAAATTGTCTTCTCTCACCCTTATTACTTGCCCTTTCCCCCATAAATGGTGTAGTTGCATTGCAATGACTGCACTCGATTCACCAGCTGCCTTCTGTGTGCATTGTGCTTCTCTACTTGACCCAAAATCATCTCAGTACTTCATTGCTTTTCCTTAAGGAAATTAATTCCTTCCTTGTAGAAGAAAGCCGGTTTCTGTTTTCCACATGAGTACTTTTTTGGGCAGAGAGGGGAGGAGGAATGAAGTGGGTGATTTGGGTTTTTAAATCAATAAACTGCCAAACTGCAGTACTAGTGCAAAAGGGCAAGTATGTAATTTTCTCAGTAGCAAATATAGCTACATGTATCTAAATCTGAAACCTTCATCAGCTCCTTTATAGGATAAGACAGGGCTCAGAAATGATTTTCTGTTTAAGTACGTAAGATCAAACATGTTTGTCATTTTAGCCTTCTCTTTATTCTATCTGATTTCAAGATCTTCAGACAGACTCTCTTTAGATGTCATTGCTTCAAGCTTCTGCTTTTATCACATTAACCACTCTTCATGAGCTTTTACACATCAAAATGTCTTTAGATACATTGTTGAAGAGAGCGGACTTGTGAAGACTTCAATAAAAAGTTAGAGAATCTGTGCCTGAAACTTTGTACAAACACACTTAGAGGAAATAAAAACACTGAAACAAAATTGAAACCCCAAACAAAAATCCACAAGGCTTCAGCACACTTTGTTTTTTCAAGGAGAGAAAGGATGTTTTCCTTATGTTTGAATGCAGCTTTGTGTGCAAAACCCCAGACATGGTGAGGCATCTCGTGCCTGTCAGATCCTTACACTGGCAGAAATTAGTCTTTGAGTGGTTTTGAATTCTTCTCTTCCTGCTCTGTGAGACAGAATGCTACAGCAAACTCTGTAATTAGGAAGACCTGCATTTTCTAATGGAATGTCTAGGCCTTTATTGAGCCAGATCTTGAAGTATGTGTGGATCCTGCTTCCATTTAAGTTTTTGGCTAGAGGAAATTCTTCCCAGCTAGTAGAAAGGGCTGGGATTTGCTCAGCATTGATTTAGCTGAGGACAGACTTAGCCCTTGTAGGGTCCTTTGGCCATTTCTTCACTGGTTGCCATCACTTGTGCACCACCAATATCTCGTAATTAACACTGATGAACGTGGGCCAGTAACAACACATGCATGGCATTGAAGCTCTCTCATCCTTCACACAAACAGGTTTGGGCTCACCTCTGCCAAAAGGGTGTGTTTGTACTTGGAAAGAGACTGGTCCCAGTGCACACCAGCACTGTGAGATGACAAGGGGACACCAGCAGGAGGTTTCCTTAGCAAGCATTTCAGACTGGCAGATTTCCTATGTTTGAGATAAGGCTTTTGCCACAGCTGCTTGCAGTCAGAGTGGAGTGAAGCACTGTTAGAAAGAAACTCCAGAAGCATTTCAGGACACGTGGTAGATCAATTGATGACAAGCTGACCAGCCACCTGGGCTCTGTCACCTGTGGTGGGGGACTGCTGCACCAGGATTTGCTACAAGATGAACTTCCTCTCTTTCATCAGCATCCCTGGGGTGTTGGAATCTCACTGAAGCATGCACCATGACACTGATATGACAGCATGTTAAACAAGATAAAGCCCAGTCACTGCATTTGCATCACCAGCTCTAAGGGTCAAATGCACCCAGCTTGCTCTAGGAGAATGTACTACATTCTCCTGCATTTCCCTCAGAATATCTGAAGCTTTGTTTGAAAAGTATCTACTTTAGTTCTTTGCAATAATCAAACAAACAAACAAACAACACCAACCCCAAACAAACAAATCAACAAAAAAACTCCCCCCAAAAATCCTTGCTCCAGGGCCAGCCCCAGGAGGGACACAGCTGGCACCAGTGTGTTCATACAGCTACCCAAGACAGCAGGTCACCCACCTGAGCAGTGCAGAATCACCCTCATTTATGCCTTCTTATGAAGAGTCATATGCCAATTAGAAAAGGGGAGAGGAGGGAAAGGAAAATGGAGAGCAAATAACTTGCAATAACACAGGATAAAATTGTTGCTCTACAAAGGAGATGTGTGACAGCCAGCACACCAAAAGGTTTTACTTCCTTAAAAAGGGCTGGGCTTCAATATCATGCACTGCATTTTGTAAAAGATCAAATGCTAATAATCAGATCAAATGTGGATATATGAGATGGGAGATGAGGCTGGGAAATTGCTTGTCTGACTGAACAAAGAGGAAGACAGTAGTAAAGTTATTAGCTCAATTAAGGAGAAAGATGGTTTGATGAAAACCTATACATACAGAAATAAATCAAGTATTTAGAATAGTAAAAAAAACCCCAAAAAACTTAAATCTGTGAACAGCTTTTCTCTGACATCCTCCATGCCAGTGTAATCTAAAGACTTCTGTATTTGTGAATGGGTATTACAAGAAGTTATATGCAAGAAATAAATATAACAACATTTAGCAGCCTTACAGTATTTTACAGAGTTATTCAAATGGATCTCACAGATGGGAAATTACTGTTATCCCTGCTTTTTATGGACTGGAAGGGACAGCACTCATGGCTGCAGCTTTCCCTGTTCTAACCTACATCCCTCAGGCCCAGGGCAGCACATGGCTCTCCTGATGCTTGTCCCCCTGTGGGCCAGCTGTGAGGCCATGAACTCTGCTTTCAAGATTGATTTCAATGCTGAAACATTAAAGCAGCATTTTAGGTACCAGTGATCCCCAGTGCAAGATATTGGTGGATGTTTATGAAGCATTTTCTTACATCCCAGTCTGTTAACTTTTCATTAATTCAGGGATAGCTCTAGAAACATAAAATGTGTAACAGTGGATTGACTACATGATAACTAAAAAAGAAAAGAAAATAACTATCCTAAACTCCAGAGACCCTCACTAATTGACCTGACATGCTTATTAAGCAGTTTTGATCAGAAATAATTAACATAATCCAGCTAGACCAATTAAAGCTCAGAAAAGGAAAAAAAATAAAAAAGAAATTGGAACATTGTAGAAGCTTCAATTTGAAGAGCATCATTTGCAATATGAAATACCAGCTGATTCAGCAGACAAGTAGGAGTTCAGGAAACAAATTATAACCCATGACCTAAGGAAATAGTAGATAAACTGAAAAGCCATGACAGGACATTTTCTTCATGGCAGGCATGCAGAAGACCTTTAAAACTTTTATTATCACCTCTAGAAGAGGTGGGCAGAAAACAAAGTAGTTTAGCTAGTGCAGCAGCACTAGGAGAATAATCTAAGTATTGGTTCCACACCAGAGGCCTGTGGATAAGTGAGAAAAACAGCCTGTGGGAAGCCTGCTTTGGAAACTTACCCCTGAGAGACACTATTAGCAATTACTGTTCATTATTTCCACTGCAGAAGACTGGAGATCTCAAATCTAACTATCTTAAGGGCAAAGGAAGAGAGAACTCTACCAACAGACTGAACAGTGAGTGCACAGATAGGAAAAGACTGGTCCCAGTGAGAGACTGGGACCCCGCATGCTTTAATTAGGCAACCTCAGTACCTCTCCTGATGAGTTTTATTCCTGTTTTCAGCTGAGAGGTGGCATGGCCTGTGCCAGGCACACCATCCCCAGCTTCACATTCCAGATAATCCCCAGCCATGTGGTGCTGCTGGTGCCCCTTCCTGAGACACCTTCTACAGGCCTGGCCACACGGGAGGACAAAGGAGCACTGGGATACATCAGCAGGAGGAATATCAAGCTGCTCTGGCAATGATTTGTATAGATTTAATTATTTTCTGGCAGAAAGTTGTCTTGAGATTTTGAGCAGGTTCACAGGGAGACTGATTTTCAGAACAAATATTTTGGTCATTAGATCTGAGATGATATGGGAGAATTTTGTATAAGAGTACATGGAAATCTTTGTAAATGGAAGTTCCATGCCACAGAATATCACATTTCTAATGGCCTATTTAGGAATTTAACTAATGTCAAGGAGGGTGGTTAGAGGTTTTGTGGTTTTGTTTGCCCCACTCATACCTGTTTTCAGACAGGTGTATTCCTTTCTGTGTAACACAGGAAGTTGTCAGATCCTGTAGGAAAATAACTGCAAATCTCAGCATCTCAAGGTGCTATCCTGAAACTTCATTGTCTCTTAGTTGCACCAGAAAATGAATTCCTTTATGCACAAAATCAACAGCTTGAAAGTCTTAAACTTCATGTGAATGTGAAATATTCAAGGAAATTTTTTTTCATCTTAAACCTTGATGCACACTCTGCATACTTACACACCCCCAGAATTCCTGTCATCTCAGGAAATGTGGATTTCAAGGCTTGGATTCAGTTGGACTGACTAATTACTTGTGTTGTAATGATCAACCTGCTTAATTTATCACTTCTTTGAACATTTAATTAGCCAACAGTGCAAGACAATTTAGTTCTGAATTAGGATAAATTAAAATGCTAGCTTTGCAGCTTTAAGGATATGTGAACTACCACCAACTGCCACTATGAAAACATTCAACAAAGCAGAGAGAGAAATGCAAAGATCTCAGCCAGGTTAATGATTCTGAAGTAACAGCCTTTGAAAAGCTAACTGTGAAATGTGTCTGTTCAATCACATGTCAATCTGCCTATGCTGAAGGATAAAAACAAGAAGCTGAAAATGGAGATTTCCTCCTCCTTCATGCTCAGCTCCAGCTCCTTCCAGTTCAGGAGGCTCCTCAGGCCCCCCACACACCCACTCCTACCCCTGTGTAACTGGGATCCCAGTTCAATCCCTGTGCACATCCATCTGGGCCAGGGTCACAGGTCTGCCTATAAACAAAGCTGTAATTCATATTTCTAAGTACTCTGAAACTGCTTTGGAACTGCCCTGGTATCTGGCAGTTAAATGTTCTCAAACTGATAGAGAATAATAAACCTGAATACAGAACTTTAATAGGAAAAATGAGCAGTGGGGATGGTTTAGGATTAGTAATCCACAGAGGTGCTTTTGTGCAGATACCCAAACTGCTTCCATTATGTGTGCTGCTGTTTGGCTTCCATGACTAAACCACTGTAATAGACTGCAAAGGACCATGGGTAACACTTTTAAAAGTGCTAAAGAACCACAAGTCTATTTCTTGCTGGTTTTCTGAGAGTCTCTCTTTCTCAGCCTTGCACCTGCAGCACACATTTAGGTGCCCTCTTTATATATTTTCATCCTTATTATGGAAAGGATGAGACTCTTGATATCTTTGGGTGTCTTGATATCTTGGTCAAAGCCACAAAAGGAAAAAAACTCTCCAAATCCTTGGGCTGTTTTGAACTCTGAGAGTCTTTGTTCTTGAGGTGTTTATTCAAAACATGAGCACACACTATTTGTAGAATAGAGATGAGGACCAATGAGTGCATTTCTTTCTTGTCTAATGAATATACCTCTACAACTATAACCACCAGTGAGATGCAAATGCATTCAGAATCTCCCTAAGAGCTCTGAGAGATGCCCACATACATCAATATCAGACATGTACTGATACAGAAACCAGCAGTGGCAAGCAGAAATACCAATTTAGTTCCAAATTATTCTAACTACACTTTTCAATGGTGTATTTAGTGCTAATTAGTCCATTTGGAATTGTTTGCCCAAACTATACAATAATATCATTTCATTAAAAAGGCTTCAATTAAAGAAGAGAAGAAAAACCTTCCCATCAGAAAGCTATCTGCACACGTATTATATCTGCACACCCCATATATGTACACTGTATAATCAGGCATGCTCAAATTAGAGATGAAATTACAGCTTTTCTGTTACCATGAGAACAGCAACATTTCTCACAGCCTGTTAAAATTATTAACTCAAGGAGCTTATATCTTTTTAAACTTCATTATTATTTATCTAGGGTTGTACAAGCTTTGGCTGTGCCCACAGTAGCCAGCATTAATCACATCTCAAGTGAACTACTGCCAGCATGGAGATAGCCTCCACCATTTTTTGCCTGCCACTATAATTAGCTTTTATCCTTCTGTTGCCTTTTTTTTTCCCCCTAGTAGCCATGTATGGTCATTACGGCAGAAACTGCTACAAAATAAAAAACAGAAAAGCTGACAGGGATCTTACAGCCCGTGCTCCACAGCAGAGAGCAAGTTCAGTGGTGGGCTAAGTTCAGCAGTGAAGGGAAAAGGGACGAGGATGATGATGATGATGATGATGAGAGCCTGAAACGCGCTCCTCACAGCCAGGTCTCAGGTACCTGTGCAGGCCTCAGGGAAGGCCCTGTCCCCTCAGAGCCCGCGGTTGCCATGGCGATGTGCAGGGAGGGAGGCCGGCCTCGCTCCAGTAGGACCAGGGCTCTGTGTTTTCCCGTCTGGTGGTGACTCTATCCTCTGCCGCACAGCCTGCCCTGTCCTCTCCTCCTCCCCTCAGCAGCAATTGGAACAGTTTGCTTTCATCAGAGAGGGGCTGAGGAAAAGCTGCCGCGTTTGGCTCAGTGCGAGGAGACGAACGGCGGGAGCGAGGTCGGAACCAGGGATCCTGCTGGCAGTGCTGGTGGCAGAGCTGGCCTCACCCGTACTGTGCTTCACATGCTTTATGTGTCCTGGGGGCTCAAAGGAGATGGAGGGGACATTTGGAAAAATGAAGGATTCCAGCTGCCACTGGAGTCGCTGTAGCTGCCTGGGCAATCCATCACGCTCTGGCTCCCACCTAGCTGCCAGCTTTCAGGTCATTCCAGGAAAAGGGGGCTCATTTGGCCATGTGTCAAAAGAAACCCAGGTGAATTCCAGTTTTGGTCTGCTCAGCTTAGAGGTGTTTCAGACCTTCTTTGTGACCTGCTCATCATTAGACTCCTGCTGGTATCCCAGAGCAGAGCAGACAAAAGATTTAGGATTGCAGAAGTCTAATTCACAGAATTCCTTGACAATTCTGACTCTTTTATTTTGTTTAATTGCTACTCAGATACAGTCAAACATACTTTAGGGCCTTAAGATGAACTGTGTTGTCTCCTTTGGTTTCCAGCCATGACTGCCAGACCAGCTCAGAGACAGTGGCACAAGCCCAGAAAGGGAAGTGAGTGAGTGGCATCTCCTTGGGACACCTTAACAGCCTCCAGGAACCTCTGCAGGTGCTCAGCAGGACCACTATACCTGTGCAAAGGTAGGGCCACACACTACAGTCTTGCACTCAGCAAGTGCAGCAAGAATCTCCCTGGATTCCTGTTCTTTCTTTCTTGTTTTTCTAAGGATGAAAACAATCCCTGAAAAGAGGCCTTGCACTTCCCTTGTCAGTTTTCAGACTCTCAGGGGTTTTGTGCCCCATGTCTGTGCAGCAGGGCCTTCACCAGGGGCTGAGCTGGAGGCCACGCTCACCTCTCCTGCTCTCAGAACAACTCTTGTGCTTGTGTATCACAGAGGTTAAGTGCAAACAGTTCAGAGGTGTTTTCCAATAAATCTCTGCAACTGCCTCATTTTAGTTTTGCTTGGGTCCTTACAAGGTACAAAGTTTTTCCCTTTAACCCTCACTGTAACCCATTTTTAAGTATGCTCAGGCATGAGGCAGGTGGACAGACTGGTTCCAGTACAGCTGGGTTATTACAACCTGTCCCCCAACCATATAAATTTGATGTGTGCACTAGATGTGCATTTTACCTGTATGAAAGGGGCCCAGTGCATTTTCTGCAGCATTCACAATACAGTAAACTAAGCTGACACTTCGCAATACTATTGGAATTACTAGTTTTTAAATGACTTCGTATTACCTTGCTATCTATTAGATTTTTGCTTACTTGTAAAGCCAGAATTTCTTCTTACCCAGTGCTCCCAGTAGTTTTGCTGCCTTATCTTCTAGACTCTAAGGCTTTTGTGATCAATAGCCACTTATTGTTTTGGAAATAGAAGTAGGATAATGAAGATATGTTCATACTAACTATGAGGGTAGAGATAAAGGAGAAATATCTCAATAGATGAAAATAGTTTTGAAGATAAGGAATGCCCATGAATTCAGGGGAAAATAATAAGATTCCAGAGATAAAGTAAACTATAACAATCTTTATGATAATGGGAGAGGAACACATTAAGAATTTTATTAGCAAGAACTACAAAAATTAGCTCTCTCCAATTTCATCTTAGAATCAGTGAACATTTTGTTTCCATAATAAAAACAGCAATGAAAAGAAAATTGGACACAGGGCATTACACTTTTTCCTCTGTAGGGGAAGATGTTTTCTCCTCTCTGAGGAGTAATATGGACAATCAAGGCTGTAACTTTGTGGGACATGGTGCAGGTCACGGGTGTGCCACTTCACAGCCCCCACTGCATTTGATGAGCACAGCCCTGGGAGAGTCCCATCTCCTCAGCTAGTCAGCCCAGAACAGGAATCATCAGTGTGCTGATAGCCCTTGGAGAGTCCCATCTCCTCAGCTAGTCAGCCCAGAACAGGAATCATCAATGTACTGATAGCTAAAGGGGAAGGTCTTCCTTTTTTCCTTTTCTGCACAGTGACTACAAAGCAACCTGGGGCAGGAATCTGCATCCACAGGGTGTTCCAGTGCAGGACCTCCTGGCAGATGCTGACACTGCCTGGCCTGAGCAGCCATGGAGTGCCATAGGATAACAGACACAGTACCTGGAGCTCAGGGAGAAAAAAGCTGTGCCACACTGACACTGCAGTGAGAGGCTTCTTATGGCCTCCTCCCCGCCTGGTTTAATAATCAGATAAGGATTTGGGGACTGCAGAGAAAGTGTGAATGGCAAAAAGACTCACTGGATGAAGTTCAAGAGAGTAGGAAAATCCTAAAAATGGAGCCACTGGTAAACCTGCAGGGAGCAGAAATCATCTGGGAACAGCTTTGGTTACATTCCTGAAGCACAGGGAAGAAACTCTGCTCAGCTTGACTGAGTCATAGGTTCAGCTTAAAGAACCAATGTTTGGCACTTCAGGTTGTGACTCAGTTACTAGAGCCACTTTCTTAATCTCTGACAGGAAATGTAAGTACTACGAAGCGTTGGATGCAAGAACAGCTTCCTCAGATGGAAAAAAACTAGGAGAGAATTTAAAAATTTACTGTCATAATTCAACACTAACTTGAATTCAGACTCCTGAGGTTTTGCAACATGACAGTCACCACCTGAGGCTGCAAGGCTGCAGCTGTGATGTGCTTCAGGCTTAGGATGGTGCTAAGAAGGGATGATGCAATTCAGTTTTTTTAAAAATACTTTTCAGCAATCCACATCAGCTGCATCATCCCTTCTTAGCACCATCCTAGAGATGTGGAACTTGAAGTTCATTAATCCATCATTGCCAAAGCCCAAATTTGGTTCCAGTTGGCTACTGAAGCCTCACTCCCTGGCATATTTTCTCCCATCTCAACAAAGTGTGCATAGTAGCTCAAGACCAAAATGCATCCCCTTGTAATGATCTTTAGACTGCATTTTGAAGCCCATTTATCACTTCTCAGGAGCCATTTGTAATATCATAACTTTGCTTGCTCACTCACTGTAAAAAAAAATCAGCTGTTTCCCACATCTAATCCACAAGAGTAGGCTGTGTGTAGTGATTGCTCCGACTGCCTTGCCAATGAGTCGAAACACTTTCTGCTAGGGCCATTAAGCAGACCAGGGGAACATTCAGGTATGTTTAATGCTCAGGAAATCAGTACAATTGAATTTCAAGGATCAGAGAGAAAACAAGTAAAATTAGAAAGGTTGATGAAACGAACAAGGGAAAATGTGCACGTATTGCTAAAGAACCTGAGCTTGTAAAATGTGGCTTTGGAATTCTTTGCAAGCTTGAGATGTAGGAGTCTTGTCCTGGATCAGTTTATCTGTTCAGTTATCTTGGTATAAGCAGTAGCTCTAAACCAGGAAAGAGCATCCCAGGGCCATTACAGCTCCTGCAAGGCTCAGTCAACCAATACCACACATTTAAGGCTTCAAGTTAGCTGAATTCCTGGATTCACAGTGCTGAAGAGTTAACTGAACACAGCATCCTCACATTGTGGAGGCCCAGTCACTGCCCAGGCTCAGATAAGATTCAGAGTATTAGTTTAGATGTAGTAGGTACTCAGTGCTGTAAGTACTCTGAGCTGATGTTGAACTAGGTCAGTTGAGAAAGTCCTGTTTCCTGTTCAAATGTGGACAATGAATTCTGTGGCTTTCTGCAGTGAGGCATGAGACAGACTGATTGACTTCTAAGCTACTGCAGGACCATCCTGTCAATACTCCTTCCTTTACAAATATGGAGGAAGACCTCATATCTATTTTTTGAATAACAGCAGCTGTGGCAATTTATCCCAGAGAGGGATGTCCTCCTTCAAGTGTTCCTGCCAGTGTCTCGTGCTGCTTCAGTGCTGTGTGTTGGGTGAAGGCCAGTGAATTTCTCTTCAGGCTGCTCTGTGATGTCCAAGAGAAGCAGTGCCTACTTGCCCCATTTCTGTGCCTCCAAACCCATTCCCCAGCACTGAAGGCCATCTCATGGTAAACAACAATGTTAACCATCCCCTCCTCTCTTTTTGGAGCCTTCTCCAGTATAAAGAAGTCACAGGTTGGCACACAAGCATACATTGCTGTGGATCTAATTTATTGCCCTTGAGTATGGGTCCTCTCTCTTCACCAAGCAGTAAATAAAGGCTCTTGACTTTAAACACAGCTCAGATATGTCATGACTGCAAACAGCCTGCTGCTCTCTCAACATGTTTATCTGATGTCTGCAGGAATAAGAACAGGGAGCAGGAGAGCAGATGGTGCAGCTATCTCAGTGCACAGAGTACAGGCTATGGATGCAATATGTACACAGCCTGTATTTTCTAATGCAACACTATAATTACTATGGAGAGGATTTTATTTTTAAACTGGAGCTTAAATAAGATGATTTCTTCAGACCACATAGGCTCAAGTGCAGCTGGGATGATTGCAAGCCTTTTCTCCAGACAGGAGGGAGAAACCCAAATATATGGGCTAGGGTGAGCAGGAACATGGGACAAAACAGCAGAGCAATAAGCTACTGAAGAAGAAAAGGGATTTCCAGTACAACCTGTAACTGAAGTGTCCTCTCAAGAAAATTGTTTCTCCTCTCTAGAAACCTGTTGGAGTGGTGGGAGAGGGCTGGTGTACTTTGAAAAGAGTATCAGTTGAAACTGCTCATAAAAGGGAAGAAGTGTAAAGGGAAACTGCAAAATGAGTGAGAAAAACAAATCACAGTAGAGGTAGGGTCTTTCTGGGGAAGGGAACCAGTGCAAGCAAGGTCTGCACTTGGACCAGGTGGAGAGCAGCCAGTAATTAGCTATTGTTCCATCATCCAAATTCTTTTGGATGCTAAATGCCTATTCCCCCTCACATGATATGCATTACTCAGTAGAAGTAGAGTTTTGAAGACCTATTTAATCCCTGCAATTAAGTTTTCAGTACTTAATTCCAAGTAAAGTGTGGTATTTTAGTCTGGTTCAATAAATAGCCTGTGTCACTTACCTCCCTCTCTCATGCAGAATCTCTGAAAAATGGAATCGAGCATGCTGAAATTTGTTTAGTGAAAAGGATGTTGTTGGGTTACACATTCTGGGCCCAGGACAGTCTGGGTGTACTTGAAGAGCAGGCCTAGAGAGGCTTTGTTATGTCCATCTTAGCACGAGAGAGCAGCAGCTCACAGGTTACAAGACACTTCAGAGTTACACACTAAGTATTACAGGATTTGAAAAAGATGAAAGTTAAAATCTAAGGCATCATAACCAGTGGTTTCTCCAGGGTTCTGAGGCTGGAGGGGCCTGTGCAGGTGCCACAGCAGGGGCAGCATGGAAGTCACAGCTCTGAGAACAAAGTGCCAGGGAACCACAGGCACTGCCAGTGGGGAAGGTGAGGAAAGTGAGCCCTGCTGAGGCTGCTGTGACCTTGACGTGTGGCAGCAAAGCAGGAAGAGAAAACACCAGTGAGGTATTTCCTAGAGAAAAGACCACAGTTTTAATTATGTGAAACAACTGCCTCAAACTTCCTAATGAGGATAGGGGAATAAAGTCAGCTCATACAGGGGGGAGAAGGAGCTTTACAAATTCTGTATCACTGCTAAGTGCTGATTTACAGTAATTCCTTTCATTTCTTTTCTAATTAAACATCTCCTGAAGGATCAGGCCTGTCAATGTGATCTGAGGCCTATAGCCTGAAGTGTAAAGTGAGGCAAATTGCCTGACTTACTTGTGATGATAGAGTCATTTTGGAAGGAGATTGAAAATCAATACTTGTCATCCCTGTGCAGTGCTCTTTATTCAGAGGGGCAATTTGTAAGTGTAATCTGTATGAGTGTAGTGGGAGCATACAAAGTTACAGTACTAGTCACACAGAGTGAAATGACAGAATATAATATATAGGCTTTTTTGCCATTTTATTCATATTAATGTCAAGGAAGCTTATGAATAAGCACAACATTTTAATTCAGTGCTGTGCAGTGAGGTCACTTGATGCAGCTTTTGACTTAAGCCATAGCCACCATTACAGGTACCAGTGTTTGACATGATTTCCCCTCTGACAAAGTCAGGCAGCATCTGTGTGCCACTGCTTTCAGCCACAGCAAGGCAAACAAGGGCTAAAAAGGAGAAAAAGTATTGGATCAACCCTGTGTATGCTGAGAAAACAGCAAACAAGCTCTCAGTGATCATGGGGCTTAGTCAAACTCCATGAGGATGGCAGAGCTGGAGTGCAGATGCAATCACAGAGGACAAGAGGCACTCAAGATCTTGTGCTTTTCTCAAATGAGAGCACTCAAGAGAGGAAGACTGACAGCTCCTTACTCCAAGCATTATTCAGTCAGGTGCCTTGTTAACTTCCCCTTCCAACTCTGCCAGCTCAGTTTCATCTGCACTGGGAACTAGGAACAGTTTTCCTCCTGAATTTCTCCTGGAGTGAATTTGCTGTCTATGACAATTATTGGGACAAATTACTTAGGTCAAATTAGGGAGGGACAAATGGGCTTTGGTTACTGATTGCTCAGTAACTGTTCAGCTCACAGTGTCAGAGCTAGAGGAGTGAGCTGTAATTCTGGTCAGCATTGCTGCCTCTTTGCTATTACCCTTCTAAAATATTGTCTCATGCTGAAAAAATTGGTGATACTATAAAACATAATATGATATATCTTTCCATGTAAAATGAGTTTTTAAAAATAAAATTATGCCAATTATTTGGGGAAAAAAAAATGAGCTATGTTGAAGAGAACTTTCTTCTCCTCAAAGCACTACTTCTCTCCCACGATAGAGGTGTTAAAATTATAAAGGTTATGAAACCAGCCTCAAGCCTTCCTGTGAGGAGGCTGTGCCCAAGAATTATCCAGTGGAGGATAGGGGCTTCCTATGGATGTGCATTTTACATCTCATCTGGTTAGGAATGGATTTTAAATTTATATGTTTGACCTATTTTTCTGAGGGTGCTTTCAGTTCATTTTTACTTTGCTTTAGCTCAAGAGACAGAGGGGACAAACAGAAAACAAACACTTCTTGCATCACCTGCTGGAACTCCTGAATTGCATCATAATTATTTTAAACAATGAAAAGCTTTCATTGCCACTACTTTTCCATTTAAAGAGTGGTAGTTCACGAATAGGCCTGCTGAAAAAAGCTGATATTTAGAAATGGTGTAAATTTCCCAGGTTTTAAAGCACAGTCTCATGGGATTCCCAAACTTTGCTGTACTAAGGTGGGAAGAATAGAAAAGCTCAGTGATGTGCTGGTTGTGGTGCTGCACCCCCTTGCCAGCCCTCCCAAAATCAATTGGCACATCACGTTTCCTGCAGATGGATCACAAATGGCACATGTACAGCTGATGTGCTCTGGCACTCAGGGAATGCAATTGCATTTGCCAGTTTAGCTTGCCAGCCAGAAGCCAGATTTAATTTGGAAGAGAATGGTCCACAGTTGTTTAGAAATAGCAAGGAGCAGATTTTTAATCATCCTCTGTTCCTCCCTGTTCAGTCTTATCCTCTAATTGGTAAATGAGAGGCCCAATCAGCTCAAATCACAGGAAAAATGTGTCTCAAGCAGCCAGTGAGACAGAAAACAGAGGTACCCACTCCTTGGTACCATGATCTTGCAGCTGTTTGCAAGTCAGATTTAGCTAATCACAGGGTCCTAGGGAGCAATTAGTCTCTCTTTCTAGGTTCTATGTGTAAATTCTAGTAGAAAAGAGCTTTTTTTCTGCTTGCTGCCTTGATTATTTTTGCATGCTCTTTACTATTTGCCATTTTATCCACCAGAAGGGACATATAATGTCATTTTATATGTTTGTAGATAAACATAGCTAGGCTGAAGAGAAAACATTTTAAATTGAGTGTAGTAAAGTGCTTGGAAGTAAATTTTCTGTGTTTATTAATCATGGCAGTTTTCACTTCCCTGTATTTCTTCTCTGGTGATGTACCCTCCTTCAGTCTGAACGAATTCCTTAAGCCATGATCCTTAAAAATGAATTAAGACTGTTGCAGCCTCTAGACTTGGAGATTGTTGCACAGGGCTCATTTTCAGCTGACAGCAGCTTGGTAATCAGTGTTTCATCTTGAATCTGGGCACCTTTAAATTACGTCTCACTTTAGGAATGTGTGGCCTGATTGTGGATGATTGCTCTTCATAAGGAGATAGGTTTGGATAGTGCCCTTCCATTCCCAGGCAGGAACACCCTGTTCTGAGAGGGATGTGTGGCAGAATGTAGCCCTGAGTATGTAACAGAGTTTTTGAGTTCTTCAGCATCATTGTTTAGCTCTGTATCTTGAAGACTGCTCTGTCAAAGCTCTTGCTTTCCATCTGATGGAGCCCCAGACATGTTGCAGACTTTGAACCGTGGTGCCTGCCTGTTGTTTGCACTGACTGGTTCCTGTAAGCTCTGGTCTTTAGTGCCCAGCCTTCTGCACCTCTCTCCACAGGCTCCTGTCCCTAACTGCCTCCTAGGGGATTTCTGGTACTGCCAGATTGTCTGAATTAGCAGCTGAAAAATACATTAGACCTGTTTCTTCAGCTATTCTGAGGACTTTTTTATATATAGTTATTGTGTCTTCACTTATTATTCTGCTATCTGCCAAGTATATTTTAAAGCCTGCTTTTTACAAGCTGCTGTGTGTTTCTCATGGTTCTTTATGCTGTTTTGAAAGTGGGTTTTCCTAGGCTTTAGTTTGTCAGGCTGTCTGGAGCTTCAGCATTAGATTTGCAGAGGTACACTGATGTCTGAAGGCCTTTGAGCATAAAGCTCTAGGCATCACTGGCCTGGGCCTGAGCTGCTATCCATGGCCTTGTTCTTCTCTTGAAAAATATCACGTCTATAAAGCCATCAGGAAATACATCTCAGTTGAAATATGATTTAGCCAGAGACAAAATCTCATTGCCACCCACCAGGCCAGGTTTGAGCCTTCAACACCTGACCTGAGATCTGCCAAAGCCCATGTGGTGTGTTCTGAACTCATGGCAAGAGCCATCACTGGCCATACCCAGAGGAAGATAGATCACCCCACTGCAGGACCTGCTCAGTGAACTCCTGGGTCACTCCTGGGCTGCTGCCTGGGAGCACCAGGACAAAGAATTGGGGTTACACTGGCTGTTCTTGCCATACATTTACTAATCCAAAGGGGGATGATACCTTGATGGCAGCTTGGGAAGGTACCTGGAGCAAACTGACATAAGTGACTTGAATGACCCTTTGGAGATATGGTAACCACAGAAACCTGAGGGAGAAACAGTTTCTCAGCCTTCAATGACTGGTGCTTAAAAAACTCTTTTGAGGTGAGAGTCTAAGTACCAGATACAACCTCTTTTGGGGGTAAACAAATACACTGAGATTAACAGAAGAGAAGTCAGGTTCTTAAATCAGCAGCATATGAGCTTGGATGAAGCAGTGCTGGTTGATTCAAGCTGGTGTTTTTAGACAGTGAAATGATAATTTGGTTTTGCCTGGCCTCTGTACTGCCTCATGCCTTGCTGAGTATTTCAGTTTGGAATGGATTATGAACATGTGATTCAATCAGAACAGCTACCAGTACAGGTAGGGTTGCACAGCTATAGAAGCATTTGATCTCTTCAAATCTATGATGATGTAACTGGTAACTATGTGAGGAAGGCAGACTGTTCCCTTATGACTGCTTACAGTAAATACAACTGTAAATACCCAAAATGTATCTGTAATATAATAGTTTGCCAAAACCTCATTGAACAATGTCAGAATCTTGGATCATACCACATTCTTTCCTTTCTGTGTCCCAAACATTGCCTTCATCCAATTTCCTGATGTAGATTTTCATCACCTTTGTGTGGTATCTTTCCCCTTACAACACAACATCAATGATAAAACAATTGATACTGGATTTCTCATACAGGAACAGGCCCCACAATCTTGGGGAGCCCAGAGCTGTGTGGAGATTGAGTCTGAAAGCATTTGAATTTGGATTTCCCAAGAGACTGCTGTGTTTTATTTACATTTCCTATTTCCTGTCAGAGTTATTTTCTGACTTTCTCTTCAGGAGAAAAACAGGAGTATAAAGCATGAACTAAAAGGTACCATAAATTGTCAGCTGCTGCCAGCCTTGTGCTGATCCCCTGTGCCTGCAGCCAAGCTTCCCCTTTTCCCTGCTTTACCTGGGAACAGTTGTTTCTGCTTGCCCATGGGGTTTCTTTAAACTTCTAATCACTCCTCATGTGCCATTCACTCCCAGGGCTCTCTTCCAAATCCCCCTCCTCTACCTGTAAGATTAAGTACAAAGCCTTGAAGATGGATGGCCCTTCCACATGACACAATGGCTTTTTAATTTGACATTAAACACACTGAGAGCTGTTAATGTGCAGGCAAGGGGAGATGTGTACAAGCTGTCCTTCCCCAAGTGTTACTCCATCACTCCAGTCTCCTGCCCTAGACCTGTGTGCCACCTTGCTGCAGACAGTGTGGAGATGCACTTTTGTCAGGAAAATTAATCCACAAATACCAGAGGTTTATGTCCAAAAAGGAGACAGAGGAGTCCTGTTATTTTATTCCAATAAAAGGAGAGGCCATGGGGCATTTCCCCAGGGGTCTCTCAAAACCCTGGAGGATGCAGCCTCCTTCTTATCCTAATACCTAAATGCCTAATACCTAAAAACCCCTTCTGATGTATACCCCCACCTTGGTCTTTTCCTTATGGAATTTATTGAATCCTCCCTATTGTTTCTCATATCTCACAGTGCCAGTCCCATCCACCAGCAGACCCAGAGTTTGTTTGTAAAGACACATCCCTCTCATTCCATTACTCAATCAGTGCAATCCTCCCCATTATTTCTTTTGTTTACCAGCAGACACACAGTTTGTTTGTAAAGACAAATTTCTCAATCCTTTACACTTTCAACCTGTCTTATTCTTTCAGTGTCAATATCCAGAAACAATTTTTAAGCTGTAGCTCTTTCCCTTCCCCCTATAGAAAAGACTAGAATGGGAGTGGGGAAGCCCACAGCTTAGCCATTTGACTTTGCATTATTGCAGCAATCTCAGTTGGAACTATTTGATCAAAAATTTAACAGCTTCGTGTTCCTACATTTCCAACACAGGTACTGGAAAGACATTGTTAAATAATGTGCCTGCATTTCACATGGTTTCTTCTGAAGTCTTTAATCAATAAAATGTTCTTTAGATCAATACAGATGTTATTTGGCTGCTTGGAGCCATTTGTAAGTATATGTTGGAGGTAGTTACAGCCTAGTGCATAGTAAGGATAGTTCTTGGGCACAGTGCAGTTATAGCTCCACTCATACACAGCAGATGTCAATATAAAACTGGACACACCAGCATAAAATCACAACATCCTCTCTGCCAAGCACCTCCAGATAAGGTGCACTGGGGGAATGAGGGTTGAGTGTGTTTAATGCTGTGTTTTGTTCCCTATCAACAATGTCAGCAAAAGAGTTTTGCAGATTTATGTTGATTATTGTATCACTAAACTGCGACATAGTCCCTTGCTGAAAGGATGTTTGTAAAATGTGTCTACTGCCTTGGTAATGGAAAATCTAGAGGGTAATTCTAATTCTGCCAGGTCATTTAAAGCTAGATGAGTTTTAAGCTGCATGTCATGGGTGGAAAGTTTGGACATTGCTGATGGTGAGAGGCTGTTGTCACAGTAATGCTGGTGCAAATTACACTTAAAGTGCTGCTGAATGAAGGCTGGAAGATATTAGAACCTGGTTTATAATGATTTTTAAACTCTGGGACACAGCTTGTGACTTCAAAGTATTCTAGAAACTCCAAATAATTAAGCGTTTGTGTTGGCAAAGTAGATATTTTGAAATTAAACCCCCAGGTCAGGGGCAGGTTTAGCAGTTTTCCTTTTCTCTTGTGACAGGTATAGACTTTGACTGTCTGCTGGCAACAACTCTGACTTTTTGAGGAGGTCAGGGTTGGTGTTGAGCCAGCTCGTGCCTGTTTCTGATCTCTGAGCTCTAAGCCACGCTATAAAATCTTTGCATGCATCAATAGCAAACTAGGGGGGGCCAGTTTGTCAGAGCATCTGAAAAGTTCTCAAATGTGATGCCAGACAGGAGTGTGATGAGTGAACCTCACAGGAGAAGGGGGAGCATCATCTCCCAGGCACAGGGGCTGGGGCAGAGGGGTCTGGGGCTGCACCAGAACTGGCCCGGGCTGCTCTTGCCAGGGGTGTTGTTACAACAGTAATTAGGCATGCCAGAGTCGTGCAGGAACACTGACTGTCTTCCAAGTGCTTAACTTTGCTATCAATTTTAATTTTCATATTAATTGCCATTAGTTAAACTGATGTAATGAGCCTAGAGTGGCAGATAAAAATGACAATGGGGGTGACTGTGAATTCTGACTCCCACTAGTGAAAGCAGCAGCTTGTTAGTGGAGGTCTGTGCTGGCTATCAGCAAACTCACAGTTAAAGCCTCAATTCAGCCTCAGCTTCAGTCTCTTCCTGTCGTGTTTTGAAGCTGCTGAATCCCTCAGACAAGTAATTGTTCATTTTGGTGCAAACTCCATGCATTCAGACTCAAATCTTCTGTTTTCAAACCCAATTAGGAGATGGTAATTACCTGTGGGACTTGGGGTTTTGTTTGTCTGCCGGGGCAATGCAGATATTCTGTTTGTATCTCCCCTTCTCGTTATCAATAAAACACTAGAGCAAAACAGTGTTTTCTTCTCGGTGTTTTCAGGCAGTGTTATGCCAAATGAAGGCAATATTATGAGATTGCATGTGTTTGGGAATAATCATGCAAGCTATTAGTAATCATGCTTCACTGTTCTCCAGCGCTGCTCACCCACAGCTTTTGTGTGTTTTGTGTGATAATTCCCATCACTACCCCTGGAATGCTGGAGCTGAGGTCGTTGGGCAGCCAGTGATGCAGTCAGAGGATGAGTGCAATCCCTTGAGCTTCAGTACAGCTGTACCTCTCTGAACTCAGACTTTCTGAAAAACTTGTCTATAACATATTCCCTACCCTGGTACAAAGCAGCCACTCCAACTCAAGGACAAGCTGAGCAGAGGAAGGGTATTGCTAAGTAGCTGTTCAGTAAAGGAGACCTGCAGAACATGGAAAATACTGATTTCTTTTGAAAAGTGCATGGAAGAGTGGGTTGGGAGTCTTCTGTGACATAGTCAGCACTCAGTTGCCAACCACTCTAGTAGGTGAGAAGAGATATTCTCAACTCTCAATATAATTTCTAAAGGGCAGAAAAGGCAGTTCTCAGCTCTTTGATCTCTGGATGAGGATTTTCTCTTCATCTTCCCCTTCATAATGGTCCCAGCCCTGGTGAGGCTGAGAGTGTTAAGGAAGAGAATTGCTTCAAATATGCAGGTGTCTTTGAAAAAAGAGAACACTTGCCATCTGGCTACCTATCCATTTGAAAATCACTTCCTCAGTGTGCTGATTAACTGCTGTGATTGTCAGGAACTGTGGTAATCTTTGTCCTACAAAGCAAATTTAGCACATTCACTGCTGCTGCAAACAGTCCAGGAGTTTATAAAATTTATTATTTATAAACACTAGTTTAGTTAGTTTATAAACACTAGTATGAACTATTCATTAGTTTTGTTCTTTTCCTTCTCCTAAGACTTACTGTGAGCTTGGACTTGTGATGTGCCTGTGACAAAGGTAATCAACTGGGACCAGAATGAAAGTGAATTGAGCAAGAAAGTCACACCACCTGAATCAGCCTGAATGTGTGAATGCCAGTTCACTGTTTTGATACTGAAATTAGAGCACAAATAAAAACAAACAGCAAAGGATTTTGTTCAGCTGTGAGATTTCCTGTTGCCCCTGCTTTCAAGCACACTGGAAATCAGAACAGCTGCTGTTGCCCACTTCTGCTTTTAGTTCTGGGAAGAGTCAGATTCTGACCATGGGGATGAAAGAGAATAGTTCAGTATTTGGCACAGTGACTGATTCATGATGTAGAAAACTGTCCTTGCATCTGTGTCCCCTGGTTTTGCAAGCCAATATGCAAACAGTACACATGCTTTTTTCATGTTAATTCTCAAAGCTGATACCAACCAAAAGTAGAATTGCAGGAATACCATCCTGGAGAGAGTTGTATTGCTGTGACTCCTCTCTCCCCCCTCACACTTTCCCCAACCTCAGCTGCTTAGTTCAGCTGTGTACTGAGGGACAAAGCCACCTTTGCTGTTGACCTTCTCCCTTGTGTAGATCATTGCTCCAAGGTTGTCTCGGTTGGTCAGAGCAAGGTGCTAATAATGCCAAGGTTGAGGGTTCAAGCCCTGTGTGGGCCATGCACCAAGAGCTGGACTTCATGATCCTCCTGGGCCCCTTCCAGCTCAGAATATTCTGTGATCCTGTGTCTGACAGGAAGGAGACTTAAATGGAATCTGTGTCAAAGAGATGCTCATGTTGCCTGAGACACATCTGGGGTGCAGTAAATATGCCCTTCTCCCTTGTTTTACAAGGATCATGCTAATTTTGAAGGCAAGAAGTGCCCAGCAAAACAATACAGATACTTGACAAAAAGCGTGAAGAAAGAATGGCAAAATTGGATACCTTGTCTTAAGTTAAGTGAAGCTGCCACTATGGAGGCACTCTGGAAACATCCCAGTCTCAAGCAGAAACAATGTCTGATTCATATGTTCAGAAGTAAATACAAAAGGTTTTTCCTTTCACCATCAGATACCTGCTGAACTGTTCAGTTCTCTGTAAGTCTGCTGCTACTTGTCTCTGGCCTTTCCCCCTCAGGGGAAATTTTGTGAAGGTTGACTTGACTGGAAGCTGAATGATGCTGGAGTGAGGAGCAAGTCAGCCTCATGCAGATGAATTTCAGCTGAACCTTATTTTATTGGAAGTGGAGTCACAAAATTCAAAAGCATGGGAGCACAATGAGAAAACTGTATTTAGAGCTGCAGTGGCTCTGGGGCTAGATCTAGTCCTTCATCCCAAATGTACACCTTTTGGGTAGTGGGATTCACCCTATGCAATTATAGACATATAAACCCAAAACATTTACATGATATGGAGACATCTGAAGATATAGGTGCTTGGAGATGAGAAAAACCATCCTGTATTCCACAGCTCTACAGGGAGAGGAAGGGGAAAACTCATGTCCAGCTGTGTAGAACACAGCCTTCAGGATTTCACCTGATCATCCTCATCCTCCATGCTGACATGGCTAAGAAGCAATGGAAGTTCAGCACTAAGGAGTTTGGGTTTGTTTTCACATGTACTTTCAGTCCAGGAACAGAACTGCTGTCCATGAGTTCACTGCACCCATCAACTCCCAGGTGCATTTCAGCAATGTGTTTCTGTCTGAAAAATTGTCTCTGGTAACAGATTTGGGGTTATTTTAAAACGCTTCAAAGGATATATCAGGTGCCAGTTGGTAGTGTTAAAGGCATGTGCTGAAGCTGGGCAAGTCTGAGGCACCATGGATCAGAAGTGGAAATATTTTTTGTAGTTTACCAGCTCTATATATACAGCTTACTCTGGCATCTGTGGTGAGATGGTTGAGAATCATGTACACTTCTTATGTTTCAATTTTCAGTTGTGAAATAGGAAGCAGCCTTTTCCTTTCAGGTAAGTGCTTTGACTTTCACAAGTGGGAAATGTTAAACAAACAGACTGAAATCACTATAGTCCTGGGAATATCTCCTTTAACTTCAGGGAGATTTGGTTTATGGCCTGCACCAAATTGTATTGCACTTGCTCAGTTAGAAGAAGAATAATGAATTAAAAGGTCACAGCTTTTCAAATTAAAATGAGGAATAAGGGTAAAATGTGTGTGGTGGGGTTCCTCTTTAACTGCCCCGAGCATTTGCCATTAGGTATCAATGGGAACTCTCCAACCAACAAGTTCACTAATCTCCTTTTAATCTCATTGAGTTCTGAACACTTTCTGGAAAACATTTTTCAGAACTAATCTGCCCAGGCAGGGCGGAGAAAATGTTAAAACACACAAAAATCTGCGCAACAGGAAATAATGTTAGAAAGCTGTGAAAATCATTTATCCTTTTGAAGCGTAATGGTTTTTAATTTTCTCATGCCCTGATCTCCCTGGCAACAATTTAAAAGTACATAAGCATTCATGAATCAAAGCCATTCACGTCTGCATTTTTAATTATGTGTCATAGGATTGAAACTTTCCCTTTGATCTTTGCATTTAAAGGGATTTACAATTTAATGATTACAATCCGCCTCCCCCACAAAGCCTTTGCTTATTACTGAGCAATGTCACAAAGGGGTCACTGTTGGACAGGGGAAGACACTCTGGTTCTGGATGTTACAAGCAGGTGTGTCTGCAACCTGCCTGTGATCTGGCTCATGGAGGAGGTCCCTGTGTGGTGGTGAATCTTCCCAGTGGTGGTGAATCTTCCCAGTGGTGGTGACTCCAGGCCTTTTGCTCTAGGAAAGACATTTAAAACCAAACCAAGTGAGATAGAACAAAACCAATCTGGTTGCTCTAGGCTCTGCCTCTCTTGCCCTGTGTAATGACTCCAGTAGCAGGGGCACATGGCAGAGGGAGGCAGGCACACCCCCAGCCATGTGCTCTGAGGGACAGTGGAAGTGGTTGATGGCTTTGAGTGAATGGAGCACTTTGTCCTCGAAAGCAGAAGTCAAGCAAAAAGAAGCACACGAACATTTTGATTCAAGCTGGAGAAAACACAGGGCTATCCCATTGTGCCTCTTTGGGAGAATGGTCTCTGAGGAGGTTTCCTCTCAGCAGGGCAGAGAGGAAACCCTGTGGTTGACACCCAGGTAGAGAGTGCTCCAAGGCATCTGACTGCCTTGGAGGGGAGAGATCTCTCGAGGTGGTGGGAAGATGATGTAGTGGGTCTGGAATGGGTCAGGGATGGGAATGCTCACCCCTGGCCTTATCAGACGTCAGCAATTTCCCAGTAGAGGTGTGTGACTTGATGTAACATGCAGCACAAACTGGGCACTTTCTAATGAATTGTTCTTTCAAAGCTTTTTGCTGGATATTTAATTTTCTTGATTAATAACAGTTTAAAGGTCACACAGATGGGAGACACATGCAAAATAAATGATGGTTACTTTTGCTGGGCCTGTGCAAAATTAAGGCTTTGTGCAGACTGCTTTATATGAATATGTTGTTGCATTTTCTTGTAAAAACATAAATTAAAAAGCACTGAGTTAAAAACCCTGATCAGAATATTTTATGTCTTATTAAGCTACTTATGGGTGTAGATAGGATAGCAGGGGTTCTGTTAATTAGTGCTTTAAATTGACTCCATTATGAGCTGACGAGTTGAAAACTTTGTTTAGACCCCTTCTTTTCTCTCTTTAGAGGGTCCTAATGTAGTAGATTTTGTAGAGTGAGCATGGGTTTGTGCCATTAACCATAAACTAACATTACACAATTTAACCTTAGAAACCTCACTTATTGAGCTTATACTTGAAACCATTCAACAGGTATTTTCACTGAAATGCACTCTATGATGATCCAATTTCACAATGATTTTCTCAGATGAAGAAATTCATGGTTACTCTGTTGACAGCTGCTGTTAAATTGCTCCAGATGGGATTCTACTAGAGATAGACCACTCAGTCACATAAAGGCTACAGAAAAAGATCCTAACAATCAGGAAAATGGGAATCAGGGATCAGGAGACAGTCATGCTTTTAAGAGCACAGGTACCATTCATAGCCTAGAGAAGTGCTGTAGTTCAAAGATAAGCATGAATCAAACTTTGGGAATCAGTACAGATTGCAAGCAGCTGAGAACCAGGCAGGCAGACAGCTTCTAGAAAAGGAGAAGGCTTGAGCAGAATTTTGCTTTCTTTGTTGCATTTTGGTTGGGTTTGGATTTTTTTGATTTTTTTTTGGACTGAATGAAAATATTCATGAAGTATGAGAGAGTAGGAGGAGCAGTAGTTAGGTTTTTGAAGCAGCAGCAATCTACAGACTGTTTCTGCCCATAAGATAATTAGTACCATGGTATAATTAGAGAGGAAAGAACAAAAGGAAGAAAAGTATTGCTGAGGGCTTCAGTTTAATTTACAAGGAAACCTAGGTAAGCAGCTAAATATAATATACTCCTTTTAAAACATTATAGTTTGGTATTTTATTTTAAAGAGGACAGATCATCACTTTATAAGGGTAGAAACACCAGTTCTAAGAAATACCTCTGTACCTTTTAAAGTCTCTTCTGTAGATTTAATTTCCTTTTATTGAAATACATTTTATTTAAATAGTCTGTGATATCCTATTGAACTATAACTGAACCCTGTATCCTGAATAGAGTGCTGAGAATTTTAATTAACCAGGAGCTGGGGAAGATTTGACCATTGCAGTTTGGTCCCTCCTACAAGTCCTGCATCTCTGCAAGAAGCTGGTGTGTGGTTGTGATTCTGCAGTGCTCAGGTTTCCTTTTGTCACATCAGTCTTGGCATTCTCAGGCACAGTTGTCAGTGGGTCCAGTATCTGCAAGGATGCAGAACATGTGGATCTTGTTTAGAGCCTGGGAAAGGGGCTTTGGGCCTGAGTGATTTGCTCATTGCTTGCACTCATCTGCAGTCTGTCACTCCAGGTGCCTTCTGTGGCACATAGGAAATAAATTGTTTGGAAGGCCTCACTAAATCTGGAACTAAAAGCAGGACTGTCTTTGTTGGCAGTGGCACTAGAAGGATTAAGAAAGCAATGAATTTGGTGCCAATTTTCCTTTTGCCTGCAGAAGTGGTTCTTGGCATAGCTGGCACAGTGTGCCAGCAACAAGCTGTTGGCAGGAAGTCAAATTGTTACTAAATAGGTTTCTAATGTTGTGTGCTCTGAATTGCTCTGTCCTGTGGTATATGAATGTGGCATTTCTTTCCCAGGTTGAAGATGTGGAACACAGCATGAGGAAGTGCAAAGATGACACACTCCTGACTTGGAACATCCCATGTGTGAGTATGCTGAACCTCTTTCTGACAGTCTTGCTCTAAAACTCCAGGCTTGGAGCTCCCCACATGGGTGACTGTGTTGAACTTCTTCCTGCCGGAATTCCTCTAGAACATTTGGGGATTCCAGCTAAGCCATCATCAAGCAAGGGCCTTTGCTGGCTCTGTATTATATTTCTTCCCCTGTTTACTGCCACCTTCTTGTCTCTTTTCTTGTATTTCTGACATAAGGTTATGGACTACATGGGATGTTCAGGATCTCATCTTCTGCAGAGTTCCTATTAGAAAGTCGCTATGTTCTTCACAGTACTCCAAGAAATTATTACAACTGGCTGAAAACAAGTTGACTACAATAGAAAATAACAAACTTAAATACTTAAAATTTGTTGTAAAGTAGTCAGCTAATTATTTCAAATAATTAGCATATTTGGAGCAAATATTAAAGAGATGGTCAGTTTTTGCAAAAAGCAAATCCACTAGACTAATTGAAGAAAAAGTGTTTACCTCAGGGCTGCCCTTATTTCTGTTATAGTTGCTGTGGCTGGAATGGTGGCACATCAGAGCACCAGCCATGAACTTTAGGTGAGATTCCAGGGTCCTGGGTTACACAAGTGTAACAGAAAAGCCCTCTGTGCCCCAGTGTTGGAAAGAACAAGCAGAAAGTGGGATTCCTGTGCAGGGTGGGATACAGCCCTGGGCTGATGGAGAGACAGCTGCACAGCACAGACATGGCATGTGGAGGGAGCATCATCATTAGTGGCTGCATTGGAGGAGGAACCCTCCTGCCCTCAGAGCTGTACAGCTGAGTTTATGGGGATATATTTTCTTTGTCTGCCTAGATTTGAAAGATTTAGAACAATTATTCTAGCTCCTGAATGTCAGTGAGCTAGTTTGAAGGGATAGCTTGGGTTGCCAGATTGGTTGAAATCCCAGACACATTCCCTGCACAAATCAACTCTGCACATCATGTGCACTGAATTTAATGATACCAAACCCATGCTGAAATCATTCTGGTGTGCTGTATAATGCCTGTACACAGAGACTTGTCTGGGAGGTCCTGATTGCAAAAGTGGGATCTTCCTGCTCCCTTCTCTTTATTTGTAAACCCATAAGAAGTAGACAGAGAAGGGGCTCTGCTGCTCCTGGCTTTAGGCTTTGGTCCCACAGTGGGCTTGGCACAGGGTCACAATACTCTGCTCACAGGGAGTCATTTTATGACACAAATTCCTGAATAACTGCTCTAGCATCATTCAAGACCTTTGTGGAGGGTGCTCAGATCTCTCCTACTAAGGTTTCCGGTAGAGGAAGTCAAACATCACACTCTGGCCTTGGGTGATGACTTAGATTGATGAAAAAAAATTAAAACTTTCAACTCCCTGCCCTAGAGGGAGAACATAATGATCCAGACCAATCCCACTTACCTCTTTGAAATTACTGTTATCTTTTTAAAGGAAGTCAATGATTTATGAGATGTTTGGTGGGCAAAACCCTCTGCAAACACTGGGCTGGCCAGGTTATAAATGATCTGTGCACAATGTGGGATTTTTCTAGCAATTCATATGCTGTCTAAGTATGACTAGGGCTTCTTTCTCTGAGTTGCAGAGCATACTGAAATAAAAATCATTTGCTGGGCTTCAATATAGCTTAGGCAACAATAATTACTGCACAGAAAAGTTCTGCACTTAATCAGTGGGCTGATGCACAGCATATTGGAGGTGTCCTCTTTTGCTCCAGCATAAGCAGGGAAAACAGACATAGAGGAAACAAAACTGTGGGTGACAGAAAACATTCAAACTCATTACTGAAAACTCTCTGCAGTGTGTATTATACAAATGCAGAAAAATAGAAAATACAGAGGTGAAAAATCCCCATCACAACAAGGAAAAGAAAAAGGACAGTCCCTGACCTGAAAATTTTTTAATAAGAACAGAAAACATGGACCAGCAGAAAGATGAAAAGAGACAGGGAGTACTGAGAAATAATGCAACATTAAAATAAGAGATTTACTAAGTTACAAGTGGTTTGGGACAAAAAGCAATTCACTGTAGAACTAGAAAGAAAGAAATACCACTGGTAAAGTAAAGGTACTTTCCAGGAGAAATAGAAGGTGGGAAAGTTTTTAGTTTTAAGAGTGACTTGGCAGGGGTATTTTTGGGCTCTGATTGGCTACAGGGAATTAAGAATTCACCATGGCCTTTGGCATTTTACCTACACCATGTGAAGAAGGCTTTGTTGTAGGGGTGATGAGCCAGATCTGGCAGGAGGCACTGGGAGAAATGAAGCAATTTGACTAAAGGCTTCCACCATTGTTAGGCTTCCTCCCTGGCTGGCTCACTCTGCCAGGCTTCCTCCTGACTGCTGGTGCTGTCATCCCTGAACTCAAGGCTTTGACTGCAGGCACCTGAGATTCTCAGCCTGTGATGCTGTTATCAGGTTCTCAGTGTCCTTGATCTCTTTATGTATTTTCTCCTAAGATTTTAAGTAATTTTTAGGAACAGTTGGACTTAGACATCATATTCCATGTCTGCAGGAATGAATAGAAGTTATGCACATACATTGTTTTTGGAAGAAAACAGGGGAGGGAGACTCAGAAGGCTGCTGGATATTTTGCTCCTCTGAAAATCAGACTGCTGGTTAGTAAATCTGGATTGTCAAAATAAGAAGCCCTTGTGGGAATTGTATCTGTGCAGGAGTTTGATCAAAATCCCAGCACAACAATTCCCAAAGTGCCTTGATGACGTGAGTGAAAGTGGTGTGTGCCACTCCTGCACATTTTACAAGTGAATCAGTCCTGTACATTTCTGCAAAATGCTATGTGTTCTCTACATGGAGGAGACATTAGATTAGTCACTTAGAAACTGCATAAAAATAAATGTGTGCATTAGAAATCTTAACCTTATAAAGCTGAGGGACAAGGTTCTGCAAATGCTGTGTTTGTTTTCTTTCATGGCTATCTAACTGAAATTTAACAAAAGCATAGCTGGAACCTGTGAAGGCTTGTGTAGCATCATGATAGTCATGTAGGAGTATTGTCAGAGGATATGAAAGAGACTGGAGTCGTAGGCAGAACTGTATTTTATTAGACTGGTGTTCCTGGGAAAAACACATTTTTCAAGCTCCAAGATGGGTATTTCTGGCAACAGCTTAGTTTGTGTGTCAAATACAGTCTGAGTGGAGACTGAGCTCAGGCAGGGGATAGAAAAGTGGTGTCCCCTCCCTTCCTCTTTCACAGTGGAATATCTGAAGTAGCCAAAATGAACTGCTCTGTGGGTTAGGACATGGCTTTTCAGGGATCATCAGATTAAGGATGTTTGGGTGTAGACAGTTCTGTATGTGACAAGTCATGTGTGCTCAGTGTGCAGCCACGTTACACAGAAAATATCCTGATCTGCATCATTGTTGAAGGAAAGGTCAGGCTCAAGCTGACATGGCCTTCCTGGGAGCTTCTTTCTCTGTGCAAAGCCCATGGCAGCAGTATGCCTCATTACAGAGGTACTCAAGCTACAGGAATGTGACTTTCTCCTTGTCTGGGCATGTAACTCCACAAACAAATGTGTGTGCAGCACAGCAGCTGTGAAAATGAGACATCCCTCTGAGGCTTTCAGGGACATGGGTACAGCATTCCAGTACTGTGCTGTGAACCAGGAAGGTTCAGCTCACAGAGCCCACAGGGGAAATCGTGTGGAAATTTAGGAATTCTTCTGCCCTTTGCATTTCCCTTTGAAAATTTCTCCCTTTGGGACCTCTACACATATTGAAGGTATCTAACCATGGGTACTCTGATATGGAATTCTTTGTCTGCATGCCATCAACACTAAAAACAGCCATCCATAACACAGCTCAACAGAAATAAAACTGTACTTGTAAAAGCATTCACGTTTCAGGTATCAAGACTGTAAATTTTCTTTTTCCTGATTATTCTGTTTGAGGTCTGCTTGCAGGGAGACAGGACTAGCACCTCATCAGTGATTCATTTCCTAATGAAATGGAAACTGGCATCAGGAAAGGAGGAAAAAAAAAAAAAAACCACCAAAACCTGGGGGGGAAAAGGCAAGATAAATGGCTGGCTTTCTGCAAAGCATGCAGTGAAACAATGGGACTAAATGAGATACATTCCTGACAAAGATCTCTTCTGTTCTCTAAAGGCTTTCCTTGTACCTGGAGTTATGTTTTATCTTTAAAAAGTGGTCTTTATTTTATGTGAGCTCTCTCCTCCTCGCACTCTTTTCTGCTTGCTGAGATTTAAGTAAGCTCTTGTAGTGCTCTATCTCTGATCAGGCTTAAAGATTTGGAAAGCCCTGAGTTTGCAAGGATAAAAAAGGCCTTAGTATCCAGACACTGATTGATCTGATTCATCACCTCAGGAGGACATTACCACACAGCCTGTGCTACAGATTGTCTTGATAACAAGCTCTGGATTTTTCTTGGCATGCATCTTCATTTAAAGGTCAAAGCTCTACCAAAGAAAGAGGAATTGCTGGGTTAGGGAAAAGGAAAAAAAAGTCACATTATCTTGACAAAGCTGTAGTCTTCACTAGGGCCAGGGGATTTAGAGTGAGCACAGGGATCCTGATTCTACCTGAAGAAAAGGTGCTTTTGAGCTGCTCTGGGCTCCAGAGAACAAGCAGAGCCAGAGCATGGCTGCAGGGTTGAGGTCCAGCCTGGGCTAGGTTAAATGTCCAGCTAGACTCAGGACTCACTCCTTCCCACTTGGAAGAAAACAAGTGGAAAAACAGGTGCATTGCAGCCCAGTCCCTGCAAGACCTTGGCCTTATGGATGAGGAGAGAAAAACATCCCAATCCAGTGGATCCCCAGCCCTGCTCTGGTTTTATCTAGCAAAAACGAGCACCTAGAAATGCCTTAGTCATGGATTTCTGATATTCCTTTTCTTCCCTTTCCTTCACATCTGAGCAATAATCTACTGCTTAAGATGTGCTAAACTTCATCTGCTCTCAATTAGGGTACCTCCCTGGGTGGCAATTAAGCAATGACTGCTGCCACTTAATGGGGATGGTTATTTTCATTTAATTGGGGTGTTTTCCAGTGCCTTAGACTTGTGTGGGTCTCTGTGCATTGTCTGTCTCTGGCTTTAAGCAACGTTCCAGCACCGGGACAGGCAAACAGTGCTTTCCCATCACCTTTCCATGTCTGCTCACTCCATCTCTCTGGAACAGGCAGGGTCAATCAATGCTGACTGTCCTGCTGCAAATTCCAGTGGTCAGCTAACAGGGTGGGGATGCCTTGCTCTTTTAGGAATTTCTTGACCCAGCACACAATCTCTTTCCTTTCCTCCCCACATTTTGTCATTAATTCACCAAGAACAGTAAAACAAGGCCCCTGTTATGCATTCAAGCCACTGACAGCTCTGTGCTGCAGAATTGAGTTTCACCACTCAGCAGTATCAGGGAAGGGCAGCAAGAGGGCTTGATCCCCAGGAGAATGGGATTAGCAGTAGATCTAATTCTTTTTTCCAGGCTGCCCTGTAATCTACTCTTTGACACCAGCCTAATCTTTTTATCACTCTGCACTGAAATTTCATGATCTGGAAAATTATTCCATGGTGGAGTCAGCTGTGTGTGAATAACTGATTTGGTTTGGGTTGCTTTGGTTGTGAGAGTGGATCAAAAGGAAGCCGGGTTCACCCTTTGACAGAGAATCAAAAAGCTGAAAAGCAGTTTAACCTGTCATAAAGCATTAGTAATATTCTAAACACAGACTTAAAAGTAAATAACAGTGAAGAAGTAATATATGGTTTGGAGCTAAAACAGAAAAGGAAAAAACCAGAATGTCACATGTTGACAGTTTTAGAATTTTTAAATTTAGTTTACTGAAATCACAGTATTGGAAATGCACTGCTTGCCTCACCCTTGCCTCCCAGCCTGTCTGATTTAATCTTGAAGAGAAGGAAACTACCAGCAAATGAAAAATATCTTTTCCCATGTGCTGATTAAATGAAAAGCCCACAAGGCACTCCCACAAAGAACAGATGAGAAAGTCAAGAGTGTTTCTTTAATTGACATAACACATGTAACAGGACATGGTTGTATCCTCACAGTGCTTGACAGCACACAACACAGGTTTTTAACATGGGAGGGCCTATTGAAGATACTGTTTGTCAGAAGTAGATTCCATCAAGGCTCCTAGATATTTTCTATTTTAATCCTATCTGTAAAACATTGACTTTTCTAATCAATTGTGAAAGTAAATCCCCAGGATTTGCCAGATTATGTGTGAAATGCAAAAGGGAGTACTTAAATCTATCAGTAAATAAACAAACACGTTAATCAAAAGCTAGAGGGGGGAGCAAGCAGCACTCAGTATCCTGGCTGCAATCCATGTTTATTATTTAACTTTAAAATGACAAATCAATGGCAAAATGGAATTAAGTAGCTGTGTAAGCACAGAAGTAATTTTATCAGTGTGTGAGATGCTCATGTTTTACATTATACAGAACATGGAGTGTTTACTGAGCAAATGCAGAAACATCAGGGAGAGCTGGAATTGGAGCCAAGGCTGAAGGGAGCAGGGACACCCTCTGAGAGATGGGACCCTGGAGACAAGTTCCTGCTGGTAACAGCATGGACAATAATGGGAAAGGGATGCATTCAGCTGCTTCAGAGAAGGTAATGAAACTTGTTTTATGATTTGAAGGTAGAACTGAGCCAGAAGAGGAAAGACCTTGTCCAGAGGTCAAGGCTGACACAGTCTCAACTGTTTAGGCAGAACTGATCTGACAGTGGATACAGCTGTAGCCCTGGGACTGACCTTGATTAACTTATGTGTGCCTTGGAAGGCTTTAATGTTTTCTCTTGTCTAGAAACTGTGGAAAAGTGATGTTGCTGGAATAGAAGCACCATGTAAATCTGTAGAGATTTTGTGTTGCTCTCAAAAGGAAGTGTCACCTAGGAAATATCTCAGATATCTCTTTCAGCCACCACAGGTTGACTTCTTGCGGGGAATTCCTACAATAGTTGTGGCTTAGTTATATTTTATACTTCATTTTAAACCCTTCTTTTTGGGAAAATCAGTGAAACAATGTCATCTTGTGTGCATATTCAGGGACAGTTGTTTGAAAAGAAGTACAAAGGAAGAGAGAGCAATTAATTATTTCCCTAAATCAGCGAAGGGATCTCAAAACAGCAAAATATCCCACACTGTGGATTTTATGGCTCTTACAGAGCTCTACTGATGTATTTCTAGTGTAGATGCTAGAAAATGGTTTTATACAAGGAGAAAAGAAAGCTGGAGGGTAATTGAGGGTTGACTACTAGTTCAACAGAAGGCTTTCAGATGCTAAGGGTCAACAAATTACAGACAAAGGGATTGCTTGTTTTGTTGTTGTTATGTGCTGTAGCAGTGTTTTATACCTCAGTAGTACCAGCAGGCTTCAACTAAGATTAGAACATCCTTGGGCTGCATTAAGTGGGAATTTTGAGGTCTTCTTCTTCACAGTCATGAGAACCAGAAACTTTATTTCTCTGCTCACAAGACCAAGTAGCTGAAGCTGTAGACGAGACATGAAGTATCAAAGTCCTTTCGTGGAGTCAAGAGAGCTGGCAATGCTGACCTCCTTTCCTCTGTGTTTTCACTTCAGTTTTTATTTCAAATCTTTACCCATATCTTCAGCAGTCACTTTGCTTGCTGAAGCTCTGGAGGATGTGATTCAGTAGGTGTTGACCTTGGTTCACGGGAGCTGCATCTAACAGGCAGGGAGTACTTGAATGAAGATATGTCAGCGTTGGTGTTAGAGTTGAGATTGTCTAAGAGAGATGCAAGGTTTGCAGAAAGATTAAGATCTTTTATGAACTGGTCTGTTGTGGTTGGAAAAGCAGTTATGGGCACACCAGCCTTTTGTCAAATCACTCTTTCAGCCTGATGTCTGGATAAAGGAGGGTGGACGTGGGGAGCCCTCACCTTTGCTCCCTCCCTGCCTGCTCTGAGGCCTGGGTCAAGTTCATTCTTCCTGTTCCAGGACTCAGTTTCCCTGTTGTAAGCCACATAACACAACTGAGTGTGCAGGAGTGTTGTTCAGTCTAAGGAAAATCACCTTGACATGTCCTTGGCACAAGACCTGAAATACCTTCTCTGTATTTTACCCAGTTGTGCTCAGCAAATATTAACTCTCTGGCTGTGCTTTTCTAAGACTATAAAATCCATAAAATATAATTAAAATATATAAATCTATTATATTATTTAATGAGTACATTGAGCCTTGGAAGTTTAAATTAGATGTAAACTTGATACAGACATATTGTTATTGATTAGATATATTAATAAATTATTGTAGCTTTAGACAGAGATTTTCCCCATACCATGTGGAAATATCTTTTTTTCTTCATTTAATCCATCAGTTCTTACATTTATGCAGCCATTGAAAACTACTATAGGTAGCAATGAAGAACTGTAACTTTTCTGCAATTAATATTCATTCTTTAGCATAATTACTTTAAGTTCTGCTCTCTTCTGTTCCTTTCTTGGAAGGCACTGCAGGCCACTAACAGTAAAAATGAGGCAGCACAAATAAGCCTCAACCCCTTCCCCCAACATTTTAGTTAGGTGCTACATCAGACAGATATTTCAGGATTTATTATCATTTTCTGGGAGCCCAGATGCCAGTACAGTGAAGTTAGAGCACTAAAACCTGGCAGTGTAACAGATTTGAAAGTTACCCTACCTTCTCTACCCCAGGCAAGGAAAATTTAGCAATAAGGGCTGTGCTGGCCCTGAACTGGGAAAAACTCCTTTATTCCTTGCATGTAGCTTGCTGGCTGCTAATAAACGTCTGTTAAGGGGCTAGAGCTATGTGGGCCCTAAAGTAGCAAGTAAAAGTCTTGCCAAATCAAGAAAATGGAAGGTAATTCAGATGCCTGTGCTAAAGGGCTATCTTTTGCTGTCAAGCAGCCTGCTTTTTCCTCTAGTTAAAAATATTATTCTACAAATGTACTTTGTGCTCGTTTCATGCTGGAGGCTTTTTCATCAGAGTTTGGAAAAAATCAGGGTGCTGCTTTCCCTCGAGGGCTGTGTGCCAGGCCCTGTGGCAGGCACTGGGCAGCTCTGTGGAGCAGCAGCAGAGGATCAAGGTACTCCTCCATCCTCCTCCTGCCCACCCATCCCACATCCTGCACCCCTACAGAGCTGCTGACAGCAAAATCCAAAGGGTATTTCACAACAGATTATAAGTATTTGAAACCAGAGCAAATGTCAGGCTGCTTGACAGCAGAAGATAGCCCTTTAGCACAGGCACCTGTATTACCTTCCATTTTCTTGATTTGGCAAGATCACAGGCTTCAACCTCATTTAAAAGGTTTTATCTGCATTTCCTTCCTGTAGGGTAGACATACATCTCCTCTCCCCTCACTTGTGCTGCACAGCTCACCAGCTGCATGCCAAAACTTCCCAGGGAAATATTCAGGAGATGAGAAGTCATCAGCAGCAAAGTACCAATTTCATGTCAGTAATATGAGATAAAACAGCCCTTTCACCCCCTTAAAACTCTGATGCCTGCTGGACATTTGCATCAGCAGTTCAGGCCAGTTTGGTTTTTTCAGGTACCAAGGTCATATTCTTAAACACAACCAGAGAAGTCAAATGCACCAATATGCATGCAGTGGTGCAAAGAGGTAATTGTGCATATGAAATATGCAGTTCAATCACCCACTGGGTAATTGTCTGCTCACACACATTCAGCTGCACCTGCAATTTCCTGCTTTCCTGTTGGAATGACTTGTCTGTGCTTGGGTGTGAGTGTTTGGCACATTTCTTCTCTGCACTTGAAGCTGTGGCCCAAAGCACCGTGTGGCTCTTTAGCACAGATTTAAGCTTCTGATTTCAAAGCTGCTGTAATTAGTGACTTGCAGTCAGTGTACTCTACCAATGCTCAGCCCACTGGGATATTATCAGACTTTATTGTTTCTGTCTGTCTTTGTGGAACTTCTGTAAATCTTTTTCTTTGATAGCAGCTAGGGTTTCAAAGCTGCCCACGTTTGAGCCAGAGGAGACTAATAATGATCTAATTAGTGAAAGATGTTTTTCTCTGCACTGCTGTATTTTCTCTCTTTCCCAAAGCCTTATTGGTGCAAGCCAACCTCAGGCACCAGCTAGATCCCTTTTTTTTCCCCTGTGTATTTGAGAAATACACAGACACATCTGTATATATCCCATGTTGTTCTTGCTTGGTGTGTAAATCTTGAAAAATCTTCCCAAGTGTAACTTGGATTTAGGAAGTACCTTTGTTATTCCCAGAAGGTTTTTCTTCCAGCTAAGATTTGTTTCTCTAACTCAAACCACAAAGCCACTTTAACTCTAAAAGACATCAGTCTGTGTAAGCTGCAGTGTAGGACATACTTCTTATCCCCCAGTGGGTATTCATTGCCCCTCTCCTCCTGTTTTTGCAAATTCACTCTCTTTTTATTAATTAATGAGCTCTCTTAATTATTTATGGAAGCCTAAAAATGCACCAGGGTTGGATTGCACAGTTTCTTCTGATGCCTGAAGTGGCTCCCTAGAAACAGAGCCTAGGCAGGAGTGAGGGAATAAAGGTGGATATTTATTTGAAAGCCTTCAAAGGCCCAGCCTGGGGAGCCAGAGGCTGCTCTCACAATGGACCCCGAGTCACGAGTTCTTCACACCTTTATAGGTTTGGTCCATTTGCAGATCAGCATCAATTCCCCAGTTAAAACTTCAGCTAGTGATGTGATTTCCCCAGCTTACTCCCCCTTCTCAAGATGTTGGGTTACACATTTTGGGCCCAGGACAGTCTGGGTGTCCCTGGAGAGCAGCTGGGAGAGGCTTTGTTATGTCCATCTGAACATGAGAGAGCAGCAGCTCCCAGGGCACAAGACACTTCAGAGTTACACACTGAGCACTGGAGGGTTTGGGAAATATGAAAGTTAAAATCCAAGGCATCACTTCCTTGCCACAGTGCACTGTTTTGCCACAGGAAGGGCACACATTCTTTCCCAAAGGCCCCAGCAGTGTTGGCAGCTTGAATTGGCAGTGATGTGCACTCAGGGGGTACCAAGCCCTGCTGTACACTTGGGATCAGTGAGCCTTCCTTTGCAGCTCTTTGGGACCAAATGACACTGGGCAGGGCCTTCACCATCCTCTTGCTTATTGCAGGTAGGTGCAGCACAAGGTCTGCGGTCTGCAGGTCTCTTCTGTCCTCCCCCCAGACAGGCTCTCATGGTGCTTGAACTGGCTGCATGGGAGGCATTACAGCAGCATTTTTTTCTCCTCTTTTTGCTTCTACTTTATCGCTTTCTAGGTTTCTCCTTTCTTATCAGAGTCATTAATGGAACTCTTTTATTTTAGCTACTCCTTTGGCAGATCTGTTTTACAAATACCCTGGAACACAGCACTTCAGCCCAGCTTTTCTACCCTGAAACCTTTGGCTTTGCAGCATTGGCTCAGAGGTATTAAATTAGTCCCCAGAGGTATCTAAAGTGTTAAGCCTGACTCCATCCAACCACAGAGATGCTGGATAGTGTGGGAGGAGGCGCAAGAAGCATGACTGAGCAAGAGAGAAGGAAGCACTTCAGTGGCTTCAGAGATTCCAGCTGGCGAGCAAGTTGTGTCACTTTGTGGTGCTTTATGACCTTGTTAAATTGTCTCAATAAATCATGCCAAGTAATTAGAGGGATAATTTAGAATTTAACTAGCATGTCAGAACATTTGGTATACACTGGTGATACCTTTCTGTTTTCTTTCCCTCTTACCCTCCACAACACTGAGCTCCAGTGGAGAGAAACCACACAGGGAAAGCACAAACTCCAACACAATTGATGGCTTGGTGCCAGGCACTTCAATAGCAAGAAGCTGATCCAGTCTGGAGAGTTATCTGCAGGTGCCCAGGAGCCTCCTGCTGAACACTCAGTGGCCTCCTCTCACACCACAAGCAAAACCACAGGTTCTTCTGCACCATAAATATTTCCTTGCTGGTTTAAATAGAAAGCAGATGTGTCTTGCTTACTCATCACCCTGAGCACTGAGACTGGTAGCAGGGCAAGAAAATGATGGCAAGGTATGGGGCACTGTACAAAAAAAGGCAATGGTTGTGTTAGAACTCAGACAGAAGCTGTTGAGTCAGGAACATAATTTTTCTGTTTGTTCAGGTCTTTGGTGATAGGAATGCAAGGAATTGACAATTTTTGTGTACCATTTGTCCTTATCCCCTGAACCAGCACAGGGTGCAGCACAGTTGAGTTGCCTTGTCAATGGATGGGAGTCCCAGCTCCTGTGCTGGTATTTTTAGAAGTGTTGGGACAGGGATATTGGGGTGTGACAACAGGAAAAGGGATTTGCTGCTGCTTAGAGAAACATTCCCAGAAGGGGCAGAGGGAAGAGGAGAAAGTAAAATCTGCTTCACTAGACACTGAGGTGCAAGAAAGTGACTTAATCTGGGACAGAGCTGGACCATTCCTCTGCTTCTGGCAGGCTCAGGCCATGCTGTCCTTTGACCACAAAAGACAAAATGGATATGGGAGCAGAATAACCTGGGTGTTGGATCTATAGGCTCAGGCTCTTTGGTATGTGAGCAGTTGGATAGCAGCAGCTGGGAAGGCTGACACTGGGCACAGGTGCAGGCAGAGACACCATATCTGGGACAGTAAGCAAAGGACATGAACAGCATCGAGCAGCCCTATGAAAGCAGGACATGGCTGTGGATGTCTGTGCAAGGGAAGAACTGAAATAAAGCAAATTGACCTGTGACCGTCTGCAGGCAGTGTCTGATGGATGGAGGTGTTCCTCTTTCTCTTATTTGTTCAACAGGGTAAAAGAGTACAGAATATAGCATATTATCTCTGTTTGGTTTGATTTTTGGGGGGAGCAGGTAGCTAAATATGACTTAATTTAACAAGTAATACTTGAAATTATAGTTGTAGCCTGCACAGTTCAGTTGCTTTGACAGAAGGTCTCATTAGGTTTCCTTTATGAATTAAGCAAGTCAAGGAAGATATTCTCACTTTTAAGCTGTGCTGGAGCCTCTTGCCACCAGCTGCTTCAGTATTGTCACCCAGCCCTGCTTTTCCATGGGGCTGCAGCAGAGCCGATTGCTGCTGGTCACCACCCTGCTGACAGTTAATCGCCTGAGCACAAAACCAATCACACAACAAAAAAAACCAAGGAGCTAATTAATTTTTAATTTGTGTAATTTAAAAATCTGTTGCATCTTCTTGCAGTTGGATTCCAAAGTGTGCCATTTCCTCAGGCAGTGGGGAAGCCTTTCCAGGCTTTGGGTGGAAGACTGAGCTCTCTTATCAAACCAGTGCCATGCTGGGTAAAACCTGATGCAGCCCATCTGGATCAGATTAAGTTTGACTTAATTCTTTTTTCCACTTATTTTGGCAAGAGCTTTGGTACTTCATTATTAAAACACAAATTTGACTCCATGCTGTAATTGCCCAGCTTAACAATAATAAATCTTATAAGCAGGTTTGCTGTTTGCATGTTTGAAGGAATGATTTACATTCATTCACACAAAATGTTAGGGCCAGAGTTTGTTTTTACAGCTCTGTATTTGGAAGTCTGTGCAAGAAGAAGCTGAGGAATGGGGGTGTTCCCCTTTGGTGCCTGCTCCAGTGGGAGCAAACAATCCTCACCCAGTGAGCAGGGTTGCCTTTCAGGTGAGGAGCAGAGGTCTGAGCTGCACAGAGGGATCAGCTGGAGGCAGCAGGAGTTACCTGAACCCTCGGGGGAAGGCTGTGGTATGGTTTTCTTTGTACCACTCTGTGACCTTAAATTCCATAAAAAATTTATAGTTTGAGCTGATGTTTCTCATGCCCGGTTGATGATCAATGAGTTGTTAATTTGGAAAGGTGGAGCAGAATCCGTTGAGTTTGCAAATAATTCCCTGCAAGATTTGCAGCAAAATGGGGCCCTTGTTTTGTCTGGGGCTTGGCCCAGCAGGACACTAATGGAGTGTGCTCTTCCAGCCACATGCAACGGGGACAATTAGGTTGTGGCTGTGCTACTTTTCCTGGCTATGCTGCTCTCTAGTCTGCCCTACACAGCCTGGGGTCTTATGTCAATAATTCCTGTGGTGTTGGGCTGGAATTCAGGCCTGTTCCCACTGCTGGGCTCAGAGTTCCCTGCCAGCTGATACAGCTTTTCTGGCTCTGGGGATAGCTGGACAGCAGGCAGCCTGGAGCTGCCCTGCTCCTATAGACATTCCTAAAGGGCCTGGCTGTGACACAGACAGGATAAATATGGACATAGTCTCAGTGAGGGCTAGCTGCTTAGCCTAACTTGGGGATTAAACAGGAATGCTTCTGCTGTGCCACTGGAAACAAGAGAGAACTGCACCAATGGACAGAGCTATCCTCTACATTTGGAGCTGCCTGTTTCATTTCCCCTGTGTGGGGACCCTGTTATCTGTAGGGTCTTAAATAGAAGACAGTGAGCCTGAGTGGGAGCAGACAGAGCCTTGGGAGCTGTGGGGACACTCTGGGTTCACTCCTGTCTGCTCTCGTGACTGAAGGAGGCAAGGTCAGAGATTTCTGTGCAAGAGGGTCTGATCTGTTTGGGTTTTTGCACGAGGGCCCTCCAGTCATATTTCTAAGGTGAAATATTGAGTGAATTATCCCTGGATTTTATCAATCCTATCTCCTTTGGATAATTTCTTACATAGTGCTGATGAAGTTCCAGGTGCTCTGCACAAATGAGTATTTGGCTCTTTGCTGTCTAAATCCTGGCCAAACCCTGGCCTGGTGTGTGGCAGAGGGGTTTGCTGGCTGCTCCCAGCCTTGCCTGGAGGTGGCTGACCCTGGAGCAGCACTTTGCAGCTGATGGCTTCTGTTCAGGGAGGCAGGATATTTGTTTAAAGAGCAGCAACCGTGGTAATATTTCAAAGTCATGTAATTAATTCTGGTGGGGAACAGGAACATGACACTGACAGCATCAATGTGAGGCTCCCACAGCAGCCACAGCAAAACACCTCCCAATCTGAGCAGCTGACATTCATCTCCTGTAGGCGGAGAGATGGCCTCAACCCACCCTCTCCAGCCTATTTCCCCCTCCCATCTGTGGACCCCAAAGATGCTCCTTATGTTTCCTGCAGGGTTTCAGTTATCACTCAGATCTTCAGTCAAATGGAAAAAACAAAACAAAACAAACAAAAGAACCAAAACAAGAAAAACCCCCAAAAAACCAACAAACCAAAACAAAACCACCAAAAAAACCCCCAAACCCCGAAACCAATAACAACAACCACAACAACAAAACTACAAAAAAACAAAACCCAAAAAAACAACAAGCAAGCAAACACCCCCCCCCAAAAAAAAAAAAAAACAACCAAAAAAAACCACCCCAAACAACAACAACAACAAAAACCCCCATAGAAACCAAAACTGTGCTTAACTGAGTCAAGGAAGAAAGAAAAAGATGAGCTGTTCAGAAATATCAAATACAAATATTCAGTTGCCCCATCCCCCTAACACTGGTTATTACTGAAAAACCAAGGAAGTTTGAAATGCACTTTGCACACAGACTCAGCATAAATAACACTACTTTGCATTTCATCAGCCTTATTTTCCCTATGGGTTCTCTGTCATCTCTCATTTAGGCACCACAGGGATGATCAGCTTCAGAAAGAGGTTGAGATGAAAGGTGCCAAAATATAAGTGGGTAAAAAAATTCCTGGTACTCAAGAGCAATCCAGAAAACTTTCCATTCCACAGGTGCATGAGCACTGAGGGATTGAGTCAGGGTTTCTTTTAAAGGAAAACTTTTCTCTATCAATAGTATAAAGATTTCATGAAGTAACAATATGCTTTTGAAGTATGTACTGAAAATATCTGGTGACATTTGATGTGATCACTGTGAGACCAGGAATTCCTGTTAATTGAAGGAAGAGATTAGGAAAACGTATTAACGATTCGTTATTTAATTTTTATTTCAAAGTATATTGAATGCTACAAAGTAATTACAGCTATTATCTGCAAGGAAACAAAAGAACAAAGGTAAAGATTATGGCATTCAGGTTAAAAGAATTGTAGTAAGACAGAAGGACATTGCTGTGGCTGTGGTGTCTCAGGAAGGATTCAAATCTGAGTTCACCTCCCATCTCCCTGTTGGGCCCAGCCAGCTCTGTCTCTCGTGCCCCAGCTGCTGAACAGGGCTTGCAAAATCCCCTTCTCTCAGGCAATGCCCACACTGACCAGCTGGGCAGGGAGCCCTCCAGAACTCCTGAGATGCATTTTGCAGGTCCTGCCTGACTGAAAAGGAAAAGGGCAGAATTAACACCTGGGGATGGTGTGGCTGGGCAGTGCCCAGGCAGAAAGGGACCTGGGGGTACTGCTCCACAGCTGACTGAACGTGAGCCAGCACTGTGCCCAGGTGGCCAAGAGGGCCAGCAGCATCCTGGTCTGGATCAGGAATGGTGTGGCCAGCAGGGCCAGGGAGGTCATTCTGCCCCTGTACTCGGCACTGCTGAGGCCTCACCTCGAGTGCTGTGTCCAGCTCTGGGCCCCCCTCAGTTCAGGAAGGACCTTGAGACTCTTGAGAGAGTCCAGAGGAGGCAGCGAGGCTGCTGAGGGGCTTGGAACACAAACTCTGTGAGGAATGGCTGAGGGAGCTGGGGTTGTTTAGCCTGGAAAAAAGAAGGGTCAGGGGAGACCTCATCACTCTCTACAACTCCCTGAAAGGTGGCTGTGGTCAGGTGGGGGTTGGTCTCTTTCTCCAGGCAGCAATTGACAGTACACAGTCTTAAGCTGCACCAGGGGAAATTTAGGTTGGATATTAGGAAAAAGTTTTTTACAGAAAGGGTGATAAAATACTGGAATGGTCTGCCCGGGGAGGTGGTGGAGTCACCATCCCTGGATGTGTTTAAAAAAAGACTGGATGTGGCACTGAGTGCCATGATCTGGTTGAGGTGTCAGGGCATGGGTTGGACTCGATGATCTTGAAGGTCTCTTCCAACCTGGGCATTCTGTGAATTCTGTGGTGTAGGACACAGCAGAGGTGGGTGCAGAGAGGTGAGCATAGCCTGACATCCAATTCTGTGACTCCAGAGGAGTCGCCAGGAGCCCAGAGGAGCTCAGGAGCTGCTGACCACAGAAGCCACTAGTCAGCAGTGACTGATCTGTGGAGGTGCCTGTGCAGGGTGGGTTGGGGGGGCCTAAGGAGGGAACAAGCCCATACACACATGGAGCACAGGGAAGCTTTTCTTTAAAATGTGCTTGTAAGAGAAAATGCAAAGATTAGTAACACTAGACAAGTGTTTAAAAATACCTTGACAGCAACAAAAAAGGGATAAGGTGAGATCAATTCATATCTTTTCAACACAGTCTGGTACACATAGATGTGCACAGAATAATTTTGGGAAAGGTGAAGCAATATTCCAAGAGCTAAATATCACCATTTTATTTGTTTTATGTGCAATGATCTTCCAAAAAGGGATTCATTCAAGACATCTCAGTAATACAGAAGAGCTAATCCATAGTGGTTTGCTAAAAGGTCACTGTACTGCATCCTCCAGAGGAGATTTATATACCTCGGTATACTTGCATTTGTCTTCTTATTTGACTGTGCTTATTCTTTTGGAGAACAGTGCATTTTGGGTCAGTATGAGGTGCCTTTGGAAACTTGGAGGTGCAGGGAATTACTCTGGCTGCCACTAGCATGGCTCCCCTCTTACTGCAGTGGCTTAGAAGCAGCTTTCAGACACCCATCATGCCTAAAGCTCTCCAAGGGGAGGATCCAGGCTGTGTTTTGCGCTTTTCCAGCCACAGATGGTGCATGGCCAGGCAGTCTGCACAAGGGCATGAAGTGCTAAGCACACACCTTCAGGCCAGCAGGCTCCCTGGCTCCCAGCCCTGCCCTAAACACACACGGCCACAAAGGGTGACACCCAGCAGTTCCCGGTGGCTTCCCTTCCCTCCTGATCTCCCCTGTGGCACTGAGGGGTATCTGCTTCACTCAGGTGGCCACGGGAAAGCTGCTCCTTTCAGGTACCTGCCAAGTCTTCACCTAAGCCAGGCAGAAACCCTTAGTTCTTCAGAATGCTGAATATCAGGCCCTTAAGATCTCACAAAACCACTTCTGAAGCAATCTCTGTAGGGTTGGCTGTTTAATTGTTTAGTTTAGGGACTAGCTCAGAATAATTTAGCAGCTGATTAAGAGGGAAGCCAGTTATGCAGTTCCAGAATTGATAATCTATAATGTGCACATGTTATTGCTGTTGTAGCAGTGTTGTGTGGTGGGTACAAAATAGCAGCATCACTTTTGACTGAGCTTGGCTATCTGTCATTTTGATTTTGTTTGCTCAATTATAAAATGAAGTGCTATTTTAAGCTTTGCTGGTGAGTCTTTCTGTCAGAATAAAGCTGCCTTATTCTAAAGATATTCTTAGGAAGGAGAAGTTTTAGCCCTGGTGGCCACTAACTCTGAGATAGATGGGAAGACATCAGATTAATTTTTTGGCTACTAAAAATCATTGTTGCCCTGCTTTCACCTGGAGGAGCCAGCTCTGTTGCTGAAGCACAGGGAAAATTATGAAATGTGCTGGTTACTGTTATCATAGCATAAACCAGAACTGTGCTTCCTTTCTGGAGCAGTTTCCCCTGTGTGTGATCAAGGTGTGATACAACCTGAGTGTGCTCAGACTGTGAACTTTATTTCCTGACCTTAACATGACTCAGGGTTACAGAGGAAAATACCCCAGTCACCAAATATGGCCTGTATCAATTGACCCCAGCACTTTTGTCCTGTCCTTTCACAGGTGTATTTTTGATTATGGTGGTGCTATTTAAAGGGTTATTCTTCACATGACTTTCTTCCCTGTATCAGGCAATATCTTTCATATTTTAGACGATCTCATTCTTTCTCATGCACTGTCTGAGCAACAGTTTCTGATCAGTCATTTGAAATCCCTGATTTCAGGTCTTGTTCTGCTACCTGTGCTGATTATGTCACTGCTATTACAGCCCCTGGGATGTTTACATTGGACATCAGTTTCAGTATATTAATCCCCACTTTGTATTGGGTAAATGGATGTATAAAAGAGAAACTGGCTTTAAGATGCTAATGGGATAGAGACACCTTTTAAAAGAGTTGAACTGTCCAGGTGCCTTTCTGATGGGCTCTCCAGCTGGCATCAGTTTTGGAAATTCTGTGCTGGGTGGGAGTAGAAAGTCCGAGTGCAGATATATACCAGATAAAAATAAGATTCATGGTTTTGTTTTGGTTTTTTTTAAAGCCTAAAAGAAAAAAGAAAAATACTGGGAAAAGAACTAATCAATCCAAAATTATACAACATTTTCAACTCCATGTGAACTACCTGTTCCAATCCCCTTTGAAGCTCACAGAGAACAACTGGCACTGTTAAGTCACGGTTCCTCTTCTTAAGTGGATGTCAAAAGCAAGAGGAACCAGGTGTCCTGAGAGACCAGACTTCTCCTCTGGCTGAAACCAGGGTGAGCTGTTGACCTCCCCATGGGGGGGTTGTTGGAGGAAAGAACCTCCCTCTCCCCAGCTGAGGAGAGGCTCAGAGCTGTCCACAGGCACAGGTCACAGGGCTCCCTGCAGTGTTACCCTATCCCCTGTCTCCTTCATCCCCTTCAGACATTCAGCAGCAAACAATCACTGCAACCCAACCAGCCTGGGAGAAAACACAGAGCTGGATCCTTTCCATTTAGCCAAGTATATGATTTGAAAACAGACAAACGCTTTCTTAAAACAAATCCGGTACAGGAATTTATTTGCAAAATTCCTGAAATGTAGCAGAAATCACAATACAGCTTTGAGGCTGCGGACTGAATCAAGGGTATGTTGTATCTAGCAAAAGCTAATAGATAAGCCACAGAGAGAATGTAGGGGAAGGGAAAATTTTCCCTGGCTGGGAAGACAGCATGTGTTTATATCCATGATGTTTCTCTGACTTCTCCTTTTCCAGACATAACACCGAGCTCATGAGCAAAGGAATGGTCACACATACTGGTTATTGCAGTAGCCAAACACAGAACAATATTGAATTCCTTCTGTCATTGCAATAAAGGAATTAGATATTCTCTCTCTTTCCTCCAAAACTAATTTATGGATTTGTGGGAGAAGAATCTGATGTGGGAAGCATGACGCAACCTGAGAGCACCTTGGGTAAGACCAGATGCTAGAGGGCCCTTTTTTCTGATTAGTTATTTCTCTCCCACGTGGTGCCACACACATTTTAACTCGATGGTAACAATTCACACCTGTTCAGAACGGACTTTGTCATAACCAAGGCAGTAAATCCCGTCAGGACAAATCCTAGCAGAAGGAAACTGTTGCTGAGTTCAGCCGTCATCATAAACACTTCCCACTTCCCCGGGCTCCCGGAGCTCTCTGAAGTGTAAATGTGGTGGGGATCTCCTGCTCCTTGCTGGCATCGGGGGGTTTGTTTTTGTTTCAGGGAGCTGAGCTCACTGGCCACGGGCTCCTCCTGCAGTAGTTCTCCATACAAGAAGTGAGGATGAATCCATGGCTCTCAGTGGGGAGGGGACACGGAAAGATGGAAAGGTGCTGCTGGTACCTGCAGAGGGTTAGATCCAAGCTGTGATAACATTAATTTGCCCCAGTCAATCTATACTGATATTCTAAAACTGTTGAGTGCAAGGGAATATTGCATATATATGGTAGATAACATCCATATTTCAAGTGAAATGTGGGCATCCAAATCTGCCAGCAGAGCACTCAGCTCATTACTAATCCAGATATTTTGTTGTTAACAGAGGCTAATTGGCTGACCAAGAAAGAAAATGCATCAAAAATTGGTAGTGAACATAAATTTGAAGTCTCTGGTTTTTGGGTGTCTGCTTGGTTTCATTTTTAAGAAGGAACGAGTATGAATGAGAGAATTTATATTAAAATTTATATTTAAGATTATTAAAGCCTCTTCACAGACTGCAGATATTAATATCTAGACCATGGTAGCAGATAATCTCCCAGTAGGGAGTGGTGTTTGAACCATGAAATGTCAGTGCTCAGTTGTAGGACGAATGAACTCAGGGCTTTGTAGATCCATGTAGGAAAGTTTAAGTTCTTACTTGTGAATAAATATAAAATATTAATTATTGAAGGATATTTTAGAGGGAATGTAGTCTGGCAGTGGATAGTTGTAAAGCAGCTGCCCCCTACCTTCAGAGGAAACACAATTATAAAGGAATTGTAGTGGGTAAAGAAAAAATGTATCTAATATATTTTGAAATAAAAATAAATCCTTAGAAATTAGATATGGCTGTCAATACTTTGAGAAAATCTCTAACCAAATTAATGCCATGATAAGTATATTTGTTGTGGGTTTAGTGGATTTTACAAGGGAGGCATGCCTAAGAATTTGTAAACACTATTTATTAAATCTGATGGAGGGGAAAATTTAACCATATGGTGGTAAGGCATGGAGGGAGCACACTGGCACAAAAAGCATTTCATTAGCAAAGTTACTGCTTTTCCAAAACACACTCCCTTCCCAGACCAGCATCAGGAAGGATGTATTTCCTCTTGTAGATGGCTTGGTGGAGTTAAAAAATGGGTTCCCAGCTGAGGCAGGGGAGGAGGGACGAGGGGAGGCAGAGCAGCCCTGGCTCAGCAGGTGCCTCCCCTGGGCTGTGCAGGGAGCAGAGGCAGCGAATGGGAGCTGCCCCAGAGGCTCCAGGCAGCTCTGCTGCTGCTCTGCTGCCCTGAGGAGAGAGGGAGGATGCAGTGGAGGAGCTGAAGGAGCTCCATCCTCCATAGGCCATCAGGAGGATTCCTCAGCTGGAGCTCCTCCACCAACAAAGTGCTGGCAGTCACAGAGCTGATCTCCCACATTACCTTCTCAAGGCAAGGAGCTTGGATGTTTTTTCCAGCTACCCTTCACTTCTCCCAAAAAGCTTTTCCTGGCATTTTTCCTCTTGTGTGTTTACAAAAGCCTGCAACACTTTTCCATGTTTGCCATGGACACCTGCAGGAGAAGGGAGAGCCTTTCTGTCAATAGAAAGGGAGAAAGAATGCAGTGGAGCACTTTCTCTCAAGACATGAACATGCATGCACATAGTGCATAACGTTTCTTTTCCTCCAGGATTCAGCCTCCAGTTCACCTCCTTTCTAATATTTTATTTAACCTTCAGTTAACCTCCCTCTTTAACCATCTGCTAAGCTTCTCATCCTCAGTATCCCCTTTAGCAGTCACTGCTTTATTACACCTTGCTTCTTCCTGCACCAGAACCCCATCTCTTTCCAAAAGCTAAGAGTTTTTAGTTGTTCCCTTGAGCTGGCTTTGGTGTTGTATAAGGACAGGTTCCTAGAGCTGTTGGTGTGATTCTTAAAGCCCATGTCCAACCAGTTTCCAGTCTGTTATTAGCTATGGAACCCTTTTTGAAAGCAAGGTATCACACCCATAGACACCCTTGGATCATTTTCCAGCTGAGTTGCTTGAGGAGCCTTGCAGCTCTGCTTCTCATTTGTTACTGGACAAATAAACTGAGGAATTTATAGCAGTTCTAATAATTGATATGATAAACTTCCATTAGCAGATAATCACAGAATGGGTGAGATTGGAAGGGACCTCAGTGGGTCTTCTGATCCAACCTCCCTGCCCACAGAGGTTCATCCACAGATTCCAGACTCTGATTCTTGTATGAAAACCTTTAGGGAGGGCCTTTGTCATCTGTGCCCATGAGCAGTGACTACATTGGAATTCAACTCCTGACTTTATCTGTGTTTTCTCCTTATTTTTCTGTGCCTGTACTAAAAGGCAGGGCAAGGCTATGTTCCTAATTGCACTCTGCAATTTCCAATTTACTGTTTAACTAGTGCAGGTAAAAGAGAGAAAAGCTGAAATGGAGAGAAGTACAGCTTTGCCTAAGGCAGCCTGCTGAAGATGAGGAAGAAGGAGGAGCTGAATAAAAGAAAATAAAAATTCCATGTATTAGAAAATTGGCCAATGAAGAGCTCTTGAATTCCAGTTGTAAAAAAAGGGAAAGGGCTTTCATTCTTTCCAGTTTCAGTGTGCTATCCTGCAGATGAGCTCTGTGTATTATGGTACATTATCAAGTTTGAACAGTAATTTTACATGATTGTTCCTTTAAAATTGCTATTGATGTTTTTGGTTAACTCACCTTTTCATAGCTCTCCTGCTACAGAGCATGTGGCTGTGAGGAGAATACTGAACCATTCTCATGTTGGCTACTGATTTGGAAACTGCCTCTGAATCTGGAGAGATGACAGAGGATGCCCTTCCATAAAATACTTTGTAGGATCCAGAAAATACATTAGAAATTGCAATAGAATTCCTAAAACCTGGTAAAATTCTGAGAGTAGAATTGTTTTCACTCCAGAGCAAAGCTGGGGGGGTTTTCTGGCAGTGCTCAGGCCACACTGTGCCAGGCACTCCTGTAAAGGGAGGCTTCCTTGTGCTCTGAGTAGGGTGGATGGGCTCAGTATCATTGCTGGTGTTGGAAGGAGACTTTTATTATGAGGAATAGTGTTTGTCCCAACCAGCACATCAAGCTCAGCCTTAGGCTGACCCAGGTTATGTGGGTTAAACCAGGTTTTGCATTTCTGGGAATTTTTTGGAGCTGACACCTTTAATATCAAAAGTTCCAAACATAGTTTGACCGTGTCAAACCTGATTATATCCTTTTCAACTTCAGATTGGGGAAATATGAATGCCTAATCTCCTACTTTCTTGATTAATTGTAAATTTAATTTGTAAACAACTGCATGAGTTCAAAATTCCATCTCCTGTGATGAATGCAGAACAATTAAGATTATAAGTAGAAATAATTTATGGGATATGTGAAAAGCAAAAATAGATTTACATAGAACTGTATTGATTTAAATGCAATTTCATCAGTCTGGAGGATGCTCTGGACAGTATTCAAGGAACCTGGAGATGAAAAAGATGGGAAGACAACACAATAAACTGAACATCTTCATTTGTGAGGCAAATAAAACATATCACTGAATCCCAGCTGCTATAATAATTCCCTCCCTTCTCCCACAGCTCTACAATACTGACAAATCTAAATATGAAGAAGAAAAATGTCTGTAGAAGGCTGTTATTTTGCTGCCTGAATTGTGTCAAGGAAGTGTAAATATAATCACATTTTATCCTCCAATCTGAAATGGATTTCAGTTGCAGAGATCACAATGTAGCTTGGCTTGATTGATAACAACTCCCTTGCTCCCATCAGTAATACAGTGAGGTGGGGAGGAAGGAGAAAGGAGATCAGCTCGTGACAGAATTACAAGGCAATTCACTCAAAATCTTGTATCTTTATTTGTGCCAGGAAGGGAGAACACACCCCAAAGGTGTGTAGTGAGAACCAGACCATTCTAAGGAAATTCTTTCTACAATTATTTAGATGCAGAGGCCCGAGTGGTATCACAGGATACACGCAGCATTATCTCTCTTTGTGTCATCCATAAGAAGCTTATATTTTCCTTGGATTTGTTATGCATAAACTAATTCTGGCTGATGCTTCTTGGTGCTTTCTGAAACAGCAGACAGCAGGTTGGTAGAGATTCAAAGCACAAGCTGTCTTGGTCAGCTCTGGAGGGGATTCTTGCTCCTGGTCCACAGGTGACTCTAAGAACCTGAGCTGCTCCTCCCTTGCCTGCTGCAGCCCTCCAGCACAACTGTGCTCCCAGAGTGGAAGTGCCTTTTCTGAACCTGCTGGGGTGAGCTGCATCCTGCTCTGCTCTCAGCTGCTCACGCCACCTTCCCAGTGGAGCACAGCAGCCCTGTCCCCCTCACAGGCACATCTGTGCCAGCAGCACTCGTGCCAGTGCTTCCAGCCTGTGGCTGTAGAGCCACGACACAGACTGTGGTGTTCCTTCCTCAGATGCAAACTGACTCCAGTGTATTAAAAACTGAACACGCTTTTATAGTGTACATTGTAACAAACAATATTCCATTGGTTACTATTCTGACTCCATAGCACCATAGGCTAAAAAGTATAAACAATTACTCTAATCAATTAGGAAAGGGCTCACGTCCTGTTTTCTGCAGGTGTGAGTTGTTTATCATTCTTGCTCTTATGTTGACACAAAGTCAGCCTGAGAACATGGATTGTTTTGATTCAGTGTGTGAGAATACATTCGTTTCTCACAGACAACTTTGCTTCGTGGCTTTTAGCTGAGGATTTCTCATTCTCCAAGGCTGTTTTTAGCCTCGACATCCAGCCTGCCTCTGCTGGCTCTGGCAGTGCTGCCAGCTGGGCTCCAGGGCAGGGGCAGTACTGGAGGAGCAGTGGCAGCCCCTGGCAGCACAGCAGTGTCAGCAGAGCATAGCCCATGGTGGTCTCAGGGCCCAAGGCTGGCTCCTCTTCTGCAGAGAGCAGTGTCCCCACAGCTCTGACTGCTGGGCAGGACGTGGGGCACTCCTGGTGCTGTGCAGAGCCAGCACAGTGCTGACAGCAACCTGGGTGGGCTTTGGCCTCCTTTGGTCACTTAGCTGATTTATTTGGCAGCTGGAAACAGTGGGAGTGACAGCTCAAGAGAACAATGGAAGAAGATTGAGGGAGGAATTGCTGGTGCTGTCTGTGGTCTCGTCTGGCCTCCTGCATGTGTGGTCATTCAGAGAAGGCATGGCTGACGTTTGGCACACCTACAGCTTTAGAATCTTAAAGGGGTCCATGCAGTAATGGATTGTAAATTAAATCCTAGACTGGAGCTGTCTCCCAGTTTTCTCTCATTCCAGTTCTTCAGGAAATTAATTCCCAACTTGATCATCTGGGCAGCAACTGATTTTTTTCCTTGCATTTCCTGCTCACACAGCTCCATCCATTTCCTCTGCCTTCCCCAGGCGTGAGTTTGCAGTAGCTGGCAGAGCTGTGTGGGGGAGCTCCGTGTGAGGGAGCTCAGTGTGCCTGAGCTCTGATGACTTGGTAGCCAGCCAAAAATGACGCATGTGGAGACTCCCCTCCACAGCTGTATCCTTTTCAAAGTGATGTTTGTAGCAGAGAGCTACAAAAGTGCTATTATGTTGTCTTGAGTGGCTATGTGAGTTGCATTCTAAGAGCAGGGATTAAATTTTGCCGTCACTGCCCATGAGGAATTTGCCATTGTGCGGTGAGCAGCTTTCAGAGCAGGTTATTATTGCTGTCTGCATGGCATGAAACCTGAAACAGGACTCCCAACCCTGGGAAAAAAAAAAAGATAATCCCTTTTCCTCTCTTGTTGGCATTACTATCTTGGAAGTCAGAGAAATGCAGCCCCCCTTCTCCTCTGCTAATGCTCCTGTGCACAGTGGTGCTGCTGTGTTTGCTTCTGCTGCATCCTGTGAAATGCTGGGATGGATTTGGCTGTTCCCACTGGAGGGTCCCAGCTGATGGAAGGTCTTGTCTGCCCAGAGATCCCCATCTGTGCACAAATGAGTGATGTCAGCCACTTCTGGGGACAGGAATTTACCCAGCACGTCACAGTGAGCAGAGCAAGAGGCAAACCCTTTAGAGATGTATTTATTTTTATTATATTAGGGGTCAGACATAATAGTGACAGACACTGGCTCGTTGGAACAGAAATTTCTAAAGAAAAGAGATATTTATCACCAAGGGCTGTTTCTTACATTATTGTTTTCTAGGCATAGCCAAAATTTTAACAGCTCAAGATGCTTTGAATTAAAGCAAAACCCTTTCCTTTCCTTTTCTTGTCGCACTCCATCTCTCACCCCAGTCACAATCCAGATCACAGAAATGCTCACCACTGCCTCTCAAATTAGTTTTTTTTCTTTCAGACAGGCAAAAAAGTTACACCTGCGTGCACATTGTATTGAAGAGGTACTATTATATGTTTGCACATTTTGGTTCTTCCATTTTTCTCTAACTGTTCATAATACTCCAATTAACCCTGAATTTCAATCCTTTTCCTCATTATATAAGAATTCAATTGATATTCAGTTGACTCCCACAGAATAACTTCATATCTGTCTTAAGTATCAGCTTGGTACCAAAGTAAATTTACCATTAAAATGAGTTCCAGTAATTTTTAATTTGCCTCATCTTTATAGTGAAGGAGAATTTGGCTCCTTGCAGAACAAGTGCTAATCGAAATAAGGTGGCAGTTGTTAAGCCTCCTATCTTATCTCAGATGAACCCTGTTTTCTCAGGCCTCCTGTGTGAAGATAAGGGCCCCTAAAACCCCAGAAGAAGTCCTGGGAAGATCTGAAGGAGGCCACCTGTGTGGGCAAAATTGCCTCAGGAATCAGATTGAATTTTCTTTCCTTTTTCTCTGGATCCATATTCATTCTATCTTACAAAAAGTCCTCTTTGAGAGAAAAAATTTTATTATTTTTTACTCTAAGGACCCATACCAATCTCCTTTCTGAAAAGAAAGGGCTAAAGATTCAAGGCCTAGGGAAAAATCACCTTCCTAGAAGATGTCCAGACACAGAAAGAGGCCTAGTGAAGGCCTGTCTTTATTGCTCCTGGTTTTCCCTGGGGTAGATCCAGTGGTGCTGGGAGCAGTGCAAGAATCAAAGCAGTCTTTGTATCTGTGAGCATCACAGGGGATGAGGTTCAAGGCACCACTCTGCCCAAGGAAATGTCAGGGCTTCTAGGCTGGGATCCTGCATCTGGGCATGGTTTGCATGAGCTGGTGGAAGGCCATCTACTAACCTAGTCCACACTCCTCTGGTCCAGAACTTATTTGTTTTGTGAGCCAGAATGTCCTAAGTCCAGCTTCTTCTGGATATGTCTCTCTCAATTCAGTGTCCAAGAAAGTGTAAGCTTTGGCTGAAGGTTTTCCAGAGATGAGGTTTTTCCAGCCTGCATTCCCCGATGAACTCCCACAACCACCTCTCCCTTCAGCACCTTGACACCACAAACATGATTTCAGAGATTCATTTTCTGTGGGGCCAGAGGCTCCAGCACGTGCTGGGGGGAGGACAGGCAGGTGCACAGCGAGCCAGCCAGCACTTCCACAGGAAACAAAGCTCCAGCAAGGCCGCATTGGATTGACCTGCTGCTGCTTGAGGAGGTTGTGGAATTTAATTAGCACTCAGAGAAGCACTTTGGCAAGCTTGGGACACAAAAGCATGATTGAAGTAGCTTTGTTTCCGTGCCTGCAAATTAAATAACCACATGGCTTTTCTGGTTGACATTTCTGGGTGAAGAATGGTGGTGGTGGAGGAGGGCGACGCGTCGGTGCCGTTGCAGCTCTGCTCAGGCTGGGGCTGTGCCCTGAGCCTCTCTGCAAGGAGCAGCACCGAGCCCTGGGATTGCTCAGGGGGGGCTCAGGAGGGAACTCTGTGCCACAGCTTCACGTGTAGGAATGAAAGAACCCCCCTGCCCTGCCCTGCCTCCCCCCCAGCCCCTCGCTCCCGGCAGATGTGGAGCTCTTATCAAGCTCCTGTGCAGCTCCTGGCAGTCGCAGGCGCCGTCAGCGCTGCTGCTGGGAGGAGAGGAGTGGAATAATCTGCTTTGTGTAGTGTCCCTCGCTGGAGATAAGAGACAGCAGTGAGTCACAGGGAATGTAAATGGAATGAACATGTTGCAGTTGCTGGACACAGCTCTGGCTCTGACTGACAGGGCCCACCCTGCCCAGGGATGTGCCACTGTGTCCCAGAGTACAGCCAGGGACAGGCTGTGGCAGCACGGCATGGCACGGGAAATTTCAGTGGGTTTTCCATCATCAATTTTTCTTTCTTTACCTTTTTCCCCTCTTCCCTTCCTGTGAGCAGATGAAACATGCACTTAATTTTCAGGAAAGTGACTGCTGTGGTAGCAGCTGTGGGAAATCAAATGCACAGCAGGCCCCCATAATTCACAATAATTTTGTGTAGCAGTTTCTGATGATGTGATATCAGGTGAAAATTATCCCTGCTACTTTCTCATGTCCCACATCTTTGAACTCCAGCCTTCTTTTCCATTGGCATGTGTGCCTAAGGCTACCAGATTATTGACAGGGGAGAAGAAGTAATATCAGAGATTTAGTTCCTAAATCTTCCTTGTAAACGTATTGCTGGGGATGCACACAGGGTGCTGCTGGAGACTCAGCAGCAAAGACCATTGTTGTCAGCCCTTTAATTTCCACTGTTTGTGTTTATATAGACTTCTGCTAAGAAGCATCCATTTTGATCTATTATATTTACCCTCAAATGGGTTAGTTACTTCTGACGAGATAAAAATGATGATGATATCTCTGTGTCAGAGGATTTTATTTTAAATGGAAGATCTAACATAGCATATCATGTTTTATTATTGCTGTACGTTCAGTTGTTAGTATCTGGGGAGAGGCATCCTTCCTTCCCTGTCTCCATTCATGCTGTGCAGCTGGAGCTTGGCTCAGGGCATGGGAAGGGATGAACAGGGGCTCCAGCTGAATTTCCCACTTAGCACAGGTGGAGCAGCCCCTCCTTCCCAAAGATTCTGGGAGAGGCCACTGGAAAAGTGGGCCCAGGATTCTTATTCCCCATCAGCCAGTGTACACTTGGAAGACATGAGGCCCAAAGCTCCACATCTCCTCCTGTGGGAGGAGAAGGCCTCCAGGAGTCCCCTGGCCCAGGAGGGGCTTTGGAGCTTGTTGGCATGAAAGCAGAAAAGCCCTAAGGCTTCTCTAAGGGACCCTAAGCCCTAAGGGGCCAAATGGATGTGCAGTTTCTTGACATCACATCAAAGGGTCCTTTGCCTTCTGTTGGCAGGACAGGAGGATCCTGGGACCAGAGTGTGGGCAGTAACATCAGATTCCTGAGTGAGGAGGGCTCAAGAAAGGAAGGAGTGCAGGATTGTAGTTACAGAAGATACTGGTGAAGGGTGAAACCTATTGCAATCTGAGACATCGTTTCCAGTGCCAGGTATCAGATGGGGCTGTTACAACTTGGTTTGAAAGAACGTTTAAATATTGATGATGATTCTACTCAGCAGAGCATTGCATCTACTGAGAGGGCCCCATGAATCTGGAATATTTAATGCAATCAGCTGGAATGTAATGCACAATATGTACAGCCTTGTTCAGCCTGTGCATTTAATCACTGCTCTCAAAAGGCTATTACCTGCAATAATGCTATGCCAAGTGGGGAACAAAAACTCTATTTCCCAAGGGAATAGCACAGGAGCTCCTTAGATGATTCTGGTTCCCTTGCAGAGGTATCATCAGAAATAATGTTGTCCTAAATAGTACAGACTTAATTTGCAAATAAAAGCATTAAACACTATTTATCTGTAGTCACTAGTTTAGTTACCGTTGGGAAGCCATTGTATATATTAACTTAGGAACTAACAAAAAAGGTTACTTATTTGGAGACATACAGGAATTTTCACTCCTTTTACAAGTGCTTCAAAATATCAGTCAAAGATTGCCCCGTTAATATACTTTTCCCCTACTTTTCTCTAAGAAATTCCCTTCCTGCCAGGTTCTTCCAACAACCCTAGAAGACCACAAAATGCTATCATGAGCAAAGCTAAGAGTGAGCACAAAATAGGTCAAATTAGAGAAAACAGTTCATTTGAACAACAGTTCAAACTTTTTTCCAAAAAAAGTTGTTGTTTTTTTTTTCAACAGTTCATCTTTAAGCTGAAGATCAATGATTGATGGATTCAAGAAAGAAAGACACCACCAGTGCACTACCAGTCTGTTACTTGGTGTGTCCCTGACACATCAGATGTGTCAAGAGCTTCTGCACCGGCAGGGTTCTGAAAGCTGATGTGTCCTGTTAGTGGAGACATGGACAGTAAATAGAATAACATGAATTTCAGCCAGCACTGATAAAATAGACACAGCCAAACAGACAAACCTGTGAACTCGTGGCTTGCTGGCAACAGACACAGCTGCAATGGAGAGACCCAGCTATTCCACACAGATTCTGGCTCCTGGCAGATTTATCCAGGGACTCAGCCTCACTCAGTGCAAGGCAGAGAGGAATAAACCCCAGGAGCACCCACAAGCTCAAGTCAGTCAGAGGGGCAGAGCAGAGGGGGACACATGAGAGGTCAGCTCTGCTCCTGCACTGGCCCTGGAGTTGGTGTAGGAAGAAGGGACTCCTGCACAGGTGTATCTCAGGGTTGGGGTCCTGGCAGTAGGACATTTTCCCTTTACCCAAACACAAGTGTTCAGAACCTGCTTCAAAACCCGTCTTTTTCCCCAGACTTTTTGCCAGCTGCGTTTGGAGTTGTTGCAGTGTGCATTTCTGGTTTTAATCAAGGGTTACTGAAGGTCTGCTGCTTGTCTGAACTCACTGACCAGCTTTCCATGCACCAGCACCTGGGCACTTCTGGAGAAGAGCCCCACAGTGCCTTCAGAGTTCTTTTTGGCCATTTTGTAGTGTACTGAAACTCCATAATCCCAAAATGAGGGACACTTCTTGAGTCTGGATTAAACCAGTGAACAACACAGGCCCCACAGCTACAAAGACTGCTTTTCCTGGTTATAGGAAAGAATGGGCTTGGAGAGAAATGCAGAGGAGACAAGTACTGATTCTTTTTCCACTGACAAAAAATTCCCCCCCAAACCTACAGCAGCTGACAAGGAGGATTAATGGATAAGTAACAGCCCCCAGCTGCCCCCATTTCCATGAATTCTGAGTGCCTTCATCTGGGTATGTGACCCAGATCCTGTTTTTACTTCCTATGCTACTGAGTAATAAAGAGCAGGATAAGAAGAGGGAAGGCCATATTACTATAATGGAAACCTGGGGGTCCCCACAGAGCTGCACCAGTTGCATTTTCATTTCCATTGGTGCTGCTGAACACCCTGTCTGGGAAGAGGCACAAACAACCAGAGAACTACAGTGCTGTCATGCTGAAAATAAAGCCTGTTGAATAATCCTGAGTGTACCTGTATTTAACAGCTGTAGCCCAAATTCCTTACAAGCAGGCAGCCACCATAAAGCACAGCTCAGCACTGACTCATCACATCAGCTCCTTGTACCAGGCAAAGACATTAAATGGAAGTGAAAACCCATCAATGTTTTATTTCTTCTAAGAGCATGGCACTGCTGGGCATGCAAAGGTTTATAACCTGGACTGCACCTGGTCTCTACAGGAAGGTTTTGGAAGAGCTGAGACAATACATTCCTCCAGAGCTAAATGCAAATAGCAGCACTACATCTCCAGTGCAGGAAGAAATGAGTTCACAGGGAGGTGAAGCTGTTCCCCCACGAACCACTGAACCTCAGCCCCTTTTCCAGGTATGCTAAAAGTAATCTCTCACACTCCCAGGCAAAAAAAACCATGGAAAACAGCACATAACAGACTTGATCCAAACCCAGGTCATTCTTACATTGATTAGGGGCCTTGTCTTTGTGAGCAGCTGGACCCTGCTCTGTTGTACAGGTGCCTGTGACAGCCATTCTAAAAGCATGAGACCTTGCAGAAAGCTGTTTCAGTGTCTGGGATAAAATACCCTCCCCTTTTCATCAACAAACTCCCTTCCCCTCAGCAAGTCCACCCCCAGACCCCTCCACCTGTCCCCAGCACCATCAGCCCATGGGCTGCCATGACCCAGGTTCAGAGCCCTGGGGCTGGGGGAGTGGGAGATTGTGTCCTGCCCACACCTGGGGGTGTGCTGGGAAAGGTAGGATCAGGTGGAGCTTTCTTTTCTTTCTGGCAAAATTAAAAGAGCTGGAATAGGAAGAAGAAGATCTATGATAAAAAAAAAAAAAAAAAGGCAGATAATCCAGAAGTGGGGAGGAGGGGAAAGTATAAAATGCTCTGGTTTTAATCAAGAAAAGCAATTTAGTTGCAGTTTTCTGCATAATTCTGCTGAAGAAATAAATTATGCAGAAGAATGTGCTTTTCTCCTGAGGCTAAAAAAAGAACAAGTGGGGCTCAGGGAAATGCCTGAGACTTACACGTGTTTGCTATTTAGCTGCGTTTTTTAACAATTCCTTGTAGGTTGGATGGTTTATCCTGTAAACTGCAGCTCTGAAATGGACTCCTGACAGGCCTGCAGCAGCAGGCTCCTCTCATAGGGGAGAAATCAGTTTTCTGTGGCATGGGAGCATCTGGGAAAAGGCTTTGCTGTTCTTTCTGGGGCTGTCAGAGCTCCTCACATCCGTGGTGGGGCAGCTCTGCCCCTCCCTGAGCAGCTCCCTTGGGTAACTGGGACTGTTTTGTGGGATTAATTTGCAGGATATGGAAACCCTGTCAAAAATAGAGGATGATAAAGGCAAGGTTGGCTTTCCATTGCCATGCTGAAGGTAAAAGAAAAAAAAAAATCTGCATTTTTTATTTCTTGGATGTTTTGTGCAGCAGTATCCCAACTCATGGAATGAAGTTTTTCTTTTCCTGAAAAGAAAAATCCAGGTGCAGAACACTGAAATTTTGGGTTCCTTAATGGGAAGAACTTCAAATTTTAAAATTACTTCTTTTCCACAGAAATGCTTAGATACAGGACTCCAGAGCTCAAAGCACTTAGATATATTGGAAAGCTTTTATTGTAAGCTTTAAAATATTAATTTAGAAATCCTTAAATGTAAGATCCTCACGAACTACCCTATCCAAGTTTTGCTGATTTTGTTTGTTTGTTTTAGTTGACTAAACATGAGTACAAAACTTGTGCAGACAGTGGGTTTTGTAGGGGGGAAGTACATATTGAGAGGCAAAATACAGACTTTATCCTTCAAACTTTGGGTTTTCCCTGTATAGCTCCAGTTTCAGACAATTTCTGAGTTCCTCCTGCTCAGTCTTGAGTGGTGTTTAGAAACTGGGAACAGCATTTGTGAAGTTTTTAGCAGGGGGCTCTGAAGTGAAATTTGGACCCTATTTCCACCAGTTACTTTAAAACCTTGTGCAGGCCCCTCCACTTCTGGGAGGGATGTATTGTTACCCTAGAACAGGAATACCCCAAGGAGATGCAATACTGCCAAGGTAATTGGAATTTATTACATGTAGATTCCTCAAGCCACAGGTGCCATGGAAGCTCCTAAATATCATTTTATGTTTGTGGCTATACTGGTGATATTTTCTGTGGGTCAGGGGCTTATGTAAATGACTCTGTGACTGTGAGGAGATATAAAATTTAATTTAATTCCCTGTTTACTGTGAATTTGATTTGATGATGCCTAACAACTGCTTTTTGATGAAGAAGACATGCATGATTACAGTTCATAGACATCTCACAGCTGGAGAAATGAATATTTTTTCTTAGTGATATATCTGTGGAAACCATAATGTACAAGCTGCCTTCCTACCCTGATGGCTGCAGTTTTGAAAAAAGCTGTGTGCTGCAGGCAGACCCCACTATTTCTAACAGGGGTGAGAACTATGTTTTCTATAGCAGCTGACTCTAATTTTTCTTTCTCGTTCTGTAACTGTGTGTAGTGACTGATCCTGGAAGATGTATGAAGTGCAACCAGGATGAATGACAATGCAGTAGGGACTGGCTTCTCCTTGAAATAATGGCCTGTTTTGTGAGCAGGGTGGTTAAAAACATAAGAGACAGAAGCCTCTTCTGCTTAAAACTGGCCCTCTGTTCTGTGAAGGAGAGTTTATGCTCCTATTCCATGTGTCAGGAACACCCTCAGCTGGGGGTTGGAGCTAGGTGATCCTTAAGGTCCCTTCCAACCAAATCTATGATTCTCTATCAACTGATGGAATGCATATGAAATCACTATTTTTTAAAGGAAAATTGAAAAATAAGACAATTCCTTTTTTTTTTTTTTTGCTTTAATGCAGAGTTTTTGAAATGTCAAATCCAATGCTCCACATCCAGAGAGAGTCTGTTCATATTCTTGGGCAAATCATCTGTTTTGCAGGCTCGTGGGTCTTCAGTTCAAGTAATGAAAACCATCAATTTTTACACATCAACTACAGCATGGCAATGAGTTCTGTGCCAGGTGAACGCCCTGAGGGGCATTTGCTGCGTGCTGTGGCTCTGGCAGGACAGTGCTCAGTGATGCAGTGTCACAGCAGAGGCTCTCAAAGGGCTCAGTTTTGGGGCAGCAGCACCTCAAGCCCAGCCCTTTCTGGCAGTGGGTATGAGCACAAAGACACAATTGGTGCTGAATCAGCATCACTTTTAGGGCAATTTTCCCCTTGTCCTTCCCCCATCTCCAGCCTGGTTGATTTGCCTAATGGGAGCTGACAGTGAAGCTCAGCCCTGATTGTCAGATTTCTCTGGAAACCTCAAGGGAAAGAGAGGAAGGCAGGCATTTTAAGGGGTCTGAGTGCATTTCTCTCTACTGATCTGGGAGATATAACTACAACAAATGTCACTCATGTAATCTTCTTTAAAGAGCAGAAATTTATCTCTAAGTCACTGTTGTGGCCTAATAAGGATGATTTTAGTGAAGAATATTAGGAGGAAAAAGGCCTCTTTGGAATCCAGAAAATAAGCAAATATTAAATTCGATTGTTACCTCCTTTCAGAAGTTGACACTAAGATTGATGGTTAATAAGCATGTGTTCTTAATTTGCATTGCAAAATTTTTAACACAAACTACAGACAGCCATCAAAATAATCAGTTTGTTATTTTGTGAGTCTTCCTTTTCCCTATTGCCTAGCCATGGGAGAGAAGCTATATTTCTATAAAGGAACAGTGAGAAACTCTGCTGGAGAACAGCAAGATAACACATTGCTGTAGCTATCCTCATTTCCCTGAGTGATGCTCAGACACGTTAATGTCTCACACCAGCTCAGAAAGTCAATGGACAATTTATTCTGTAATGGAAATATTTTCCCTCATTTCTTCATTTTTGCCAGCAGTATATTTACACACACAAAAAGTGAATTTCAGATTCAACAGATGGACAGGGTTCTAAAGAAAAGACAGGCTGCTAAAGAAAGCCAGGAAGCTTTTGTCTTTGATTTATGGATTTGTTCCAGTCTGAGAAGCTCAGAGCATTCTTTGACAAGGGCCAGAAGTGATCAGGAAATAATGAACTATGAAGACAGGTCAGAAGATGTTGAGATTAGATCTTCATGGCTGAACAGGTCATGAAGATGAACCAATCTGCATGAAGTGCTGCCTCTGTGTCAGCTTCTCAAAACTGTTGATTTATTCCTGTTATCTTTACGTTTTGCTTCCAGGGACCGAGATATGGGGAATTAAGTAGCCAGAGGTAGGGACATTTTCACTGAATGTTTCATTAGCTTCTATATGTTTCTGGTTTACTTAAAACCTGTGCAGGTGACTGTTTTTTCCTTGTTCCCCTTCTCAGTGATTCATGTTTAAAAGGAGATTCATAAAACATTTCCAGGTGGGGGAAAAATTCTTAGGTTAAATTAAAAGTCTCTTTTGATCTCCCTGAGATTTAACCATTGACAACTCTCAGTTAAAGGGGGAAACCATTATATCTACATTAGTCCAAGGAAATAGTACTGCAGATCTCAAAAGCCTTCAGAAATTTTTTCTTGTAAAGTATAGAAGATCTCATATTAAAAACTGTTTCTGGTTTTTTTTCAGTATCTGCACAGTTGAAAGTTTCTCATTTCACTTGTAATTTTATCATGAGGATTTCAAGCCAAGGTGGTTCTCAGTAGCAGTAACACTCTTATCCCTGGGATGATCTTGGGTTGGAAGTGAGGCAGGATTAGCAGTAGTGCCTTTCAGCTAATCATCTTCTGCACTCTTCCATGCAAAGATAAGACTAAACAGCCTGGGATGTCTTGGATTATAATTGTCTGTGATGAATGTATGGAAACTCTAGCAGTTGCCTTGAGGTGGGGAGTGAAATGTTACATAATGACTTCAGAAGACACTGTCCAAGTCCTTATTACAGTTCTTTTATTTTTAACTAAGGATAGATGAAGAAGAATTTTTATCCCTATTTTCAGTTGGCAACACAATTACACTGCAGTGTGCTTGTTCTTTACTCAGGAAATTTGTACAAGAGAGAGCAGTTGTGTCTAGATTGCCCAAATCTCATTGTGGTTGCCCCAAGCCCATCTTCTGGCATTTTGATTTTTGCTATTTTTTTAAAGTAATTGCTTGTTCTGGCTTTCCAGATTCCTTAGACTAGTAGAACTTTGACATTTTTCAGTGTCGTCTGATCAGACACCAACTTCTGTTACTGGATAAAATCATTGACCCCAGCAACTGTATATTCAGTGAGCCACTTAGAAGATTTTGATCTTGGACAGCCAGACAACATCCTTATGGATGTACTGAAAGCACTGTGTTTGTGGTATTGAGGAGTCCAAATCAATAGTCCTTAGAATGATTTGTAAAAACAAGTCTTCCTCTCTCTCTTCTCTTCTAGTCCCAAGCCGAGGACTCTCAGAGCTACCACTTGTTTTCTTTGCCCTGCAATACTTCATGGTATTATTCCAGGTGCTATTTCATCCTTTCAATTTTACTTTGATCCAGCTACAAAAGGCAGTGCATGTTCTTTCCCAGGTAGGAGTGGTATCCGTTTGTTTAAACAAGAAAAGACTAAGTCTATTCTTTATTGAAAAAAATGAAGTGAGGACTTATGGTTTTCTTGTCTTCCACTTGCAAAGTGAAAGCTCTTGATGTCTCAGCCATACCCAGCCATGTAGATGTGATTTTCCTCTGTCATGAGATCATTCAGATAAGCTGAACACAAACATGGCTCTGCTGTTTGCCATTCCCAGGCTCAGGAGATCTCAGCCATGGGGTGGAATGTGCATCTTGGTGCTCTGTCAGGTGTCCCAGGACCTATTTGTGTTTGTGCCTCCTGCAGGCAGCTTTGTTCCATCAGATTAATCTGGGATTCTCTCCAGCTGAGGCATCTTGGTGCAAGAAGCTATTGTCATTATTTGTCTAATGCTAGCACAGTGCTGGGGACTTTAACTCAGAACAGAGCTCTCTGTGTTCTTCCCATGTGGCTGAAAAATGAACTTGTGGTTTTATGGGCTGTTTTTGCTTACCAGACTCCATCAGTGCTTGTGCAGAAGGAATTACTCAGGAGCACTGGTTTTTAGCCAATGCATGGAACAGGACATTGGACTGGATACATAAAACTTGCCTTAACTCTTGGGCAAAGATCCATTGCACAGATCTGAGGGAAACTTGTAGGAATTTTGCCAACCCAAGTATATTAAATCACAGTGAATTGATAAGGGTTGTCTGGTTTGTAACGGATCCTCAAAGACATCAGAAGTAGTTTCAGGTATGAGATGCAAATGGGTTAAGAAAGAAAGAAGTCTGTTTGCATAATAATTAAGTTAGTTTAAATCCCAACCAAAAAAATCAACAACCTTCTTTATCCCCCAAATTGTTGAGACAGATTGATAACTGGATTAAGTTGAAAAGGTTAGTTTGGAGTCATGATTTTAATTCCTGTCCTTAGCAGAGACCTTGTGCAGATTTGGGTTGGAATTTGCCTTCTATGAAATGCTGGCTGTGTATTTGGATTTGATCTCTGGTGACTGGGAAATGCTGAATGATGGAGCCTCCCCATCCAGCTGCCTCTCAAGGCTGTTGGTAGAATCCTGGGTGCCTGTTGGGTCAAATAGGGATTCCAAAATGCCCTAAGGTACCCTGCCAGGTAGAGCAGGAATTTCATTATTTACTGCTATTTGGTTTACTTCAGTCTCTGATGAGACAAATTAACAATATCACAGCTCCAAATCAGCCATTCCTAATCTTTTTAGGCTCCTCTTCCCCCATGGCACAATTCAAAAAACTTCAGTAATTACACAGGAGCTCATCTTCAGCTGCAGAGCTCTGCCTCCCCAGCCAGAGCTGCCAAGCCTCCTCCTTCCTGTTACCCAGCCAAATTTCCTTTAGAAGTCCTTTTAATTGGCTCGTTAGTGTAACCTGGGGCTACCTGTCCTGCTTGGCTGCCTCACTAATGAGGCTCAGCTGCTGTTTCTTGGACCCAGGCAGGCTGGAGAAGGATCTCTAAAACCTGGGCATGTGGATTTCAGAGCTGTTCCTGCCAGTCCCCTGGTAGCCCAACCTCTCTGGCAGTAATGCCACTGGTGGCTTCTGCACAGGCAGACACCTCATGCACTCCTGGAGGGCATTGCTCCTCTTTGGGCAGGGACTTTGTGCCTAAAAACCCATATGCTGATAAAACATGCAAATATACAGAGCCCTGGGAGTGGATATTGCTGTGTAAGACCAAAGAAAGGGCCTTTGTGTGAATTCATGGCATACAAGTGCTACTGAGAAGAAGTTTGCCTGGACATCAGCGAGACCACAAGTAAGTTCAAAGCAATAGTGAGTTGGGATTTCTAGCACCAACCCCCCGCATTGGCCCTATCAGAGTTTTGGTACCTTCTTGGCAAGGTTCTTGCTCTCAGCCTGCTGTGCAACTCACACTTCCAGAGAGAAGTGGGGTGGCACAGGCTGCTGAGAAGTGCTGGGGAGGCTGGTCCAGCTGAGCTCAGAGCCCAGCAAAGCAGGGATGGTGACTTTGGGGGCAGTGATACCCCCAGACCTACCTGTTGGATGTTTATACTCTGCCTTTCTGGCAGCACAAAGGTCTGGCCTTCATCAGCCACGTGCAAAATGGGCTCAGCAGCTTTGTTACTGGGCTGTGCACTGAGGAGCTCACTTGACGTGGGCAAAGCCAGAGCTCCACATCTCTTTCCCTCCCTCCTACAGGTGCTCTGGGAGAACAGCTCTTTTTGTTCATCCAAGACCAACAGAGAAGAGGCTGGCAGAGTCGTGGGAGCTGTGTGCCAAACCTGTGGGAAGACTTGGAACAAGCAGGCTCAGAGCAGTGGTAATGAAACAATTTTTTGTTGGAAAAATTGTATCCAATGAACAGTGTTAAACAGTTTGCAGCATTCATTCCTAAAATTTAAAAACATGAAGGGAAAGGTCATGTGCTTGCTTGGACTAATAGCAAAACTTTTTCAAAGTAGAGTAACAGACAGCAGTTAAAAACAAATGAGATGATTTCCTTTTGTGTTGTCTGATGATGGGAAGTGCCCCTGTGCTGCAGCTGTGGAAATGCTGTGATGTTGGGGTTTGTCAGAGGAAGGCTGTCTTCAAAGGAAGGGAAAGTATCCATGCCAGCTGTGTCTGAAACAGCATCACTTCAGTGAGTCCCATCCAGGAAAGGTGAACTTGAACTGAGAGATAAAAGGAAAATGGAATGCACTGGAGGAAATGGGACTGGAAGAGTTTGGCTTGTTTAGTCTGGCAAATCACAGACCAAGAGATGAGCTGATTGCTGTCTAAAAATACCATATGGGAGTACAGAGCAGTGAGAGAAGAATGCATTGGCTAAGAGCAAAGCGTAGATTAACCATGAATTAATCTAGGCTGGAAACAAGACAGTATTTAGCCATTAAAGTAAGAAAATTTGGGAACAGAGCAGCATTAATGCCAGAATACCAGAGACAAAAATACTGCCAATTTAAAGTAAAGATACGTCTGGAAGCTTGTGTGAAAAAGATGATGTGATGTAGTGGCCTCTGCTGTCAGGGCCTGGGACTCAGTGTCCCATCCAATCCCTGTCAGCACAGTGATCCTGTGTTCCTACACAACCACCACCATCCCAGAGGAAATGTGCACTGGCTGAGGAGTTGCTCCTCTTCAGATGCCTTCTGATTTATCACTGACCTGTGACCAGATGCTTCTTTGAACCAGAAGGCAAAGAGGGCTTACTAGAGAAAGGAAGTTTTTTCCAAAACCTTGATATGCCTGTATTATAAATGTGCAATTCCTACAAAGGCCCAGTCACTGGATGTTTCAATGCAGAACTAATCTACTTAATAAAAAGTCTTATGGGGGTATAAATTCCAGTGGTCAAGTGTTGAGGTGAAACTATGCTAAATTGGGATTAGGCTGAAGCCTTGAGTAGAAGTGGTAGAGTTACATTATCCCTTGCTTAGCTCTTGTGAGGCTTAGTACATCTTCAGTGAGCCACCTGATCCTGGCATTGGCAGAGAGAAGTTTTTGGATTAGATTTCTTGAGCAGCATCAAAATCCCCAGGGTGCTGTTATTTCCAACTCTTTCATTCTCTAGCAACCTGGAAGTTATACAGGGCAGGAATTTCATCAGCTTTTGAGTTCCTGGGGATGGTCCTGTACTGCTCTTAAGGAAGCTCGAGCCTATCATTTGACAAAAAGTAATTCTTTCTTTTCCTGCCTCTCCTCTGGGGCAGAGGTTTTGGTTCTCCCTGTTAGAACAATATGCACAAGTCAGATCTGCCCAATTCAACAAAGCTGCCCAGGCAGGAGCTCCTTTGTGTCCCAGTTCACACAACAGGGAGTGGAGGTTGGCCTGAGCATTGACACCAGAAATTATGTTCCCATGACCTTCCAAAGTCTCACTAATAAAAGCCTGGCCCACACCTCACGAGCACAGAGCAAGGCCCTGGCTGCTGTTAGCAGAGTAGGGGAGGTGCCCCTCATGCCCTGGGAATGGCTGGTTCAGCAGTGCTGGGGTCTCCACCTGGTCACTGAGGTGTGGGCTCTGCCAGGGCAGCTTCCTGCCTGCCCGCCAGCATCTGAGGAGCCACTGCTAAATGACATGCAGATCAGGGCTAAAAGCACCATCGTGTCCCTGGGTTTTATTTTTGGGAGTTCTGAGCAGATCTGTTGCCCCAAAGGCTGAAGCTGCTGCTGCTGCTGCCTTTTGGGAGACTCTAGTGGAAAGTAATATTTCATCTCCAGGAGAAGACAGCAGTCACACAGCACAGCACAGCAGGCACTGGCTTTCATCATTTCAGCAGGCACCACTAAATCACACAGTACATCATCTAAAACAAACACTGTATAAGGGCTTGTAAAATAACAATACAAAGCAGCTCTTAAATTTCCCTGGTGTCACACCAAGACAGTCACACTGGCAAGACTCCAGTTTTTAAGGTGCACACCATGTGAAAGTGTCTCGCTGTGGACAAGACTGGAAATACAGTCCCAGCTTTTCATTCCTCCCACATCATAAGGAGACAAGTTTTCTCTGTGTTGCAGACAGGAGTTGTACTGAAATCATGAAACTATTTACTGTATGGGCAGGTCCTGATTTCAAGCTGAGAGGCATGGTCCTCACCTCTAGCAATCCCTCAGCTCGATTTTCTGAATAGTTCATGGAACAGGGAAGGTGAAAATCCATAAGGAAATTGCCTGAGTGATCCGCAGTGGCTGGTGTTGCCTTTTATGTTCAGGAAGTATTGAACTCCAATACCACTGTTTGGCTGTGGAGGGAGGTGCTGTTGGCTGAAAATACAGTGTCTGGGATATAAACTCCTCTAGTTTCTAAAATGGATTAATTACAGTCATTTTCAGCTGGATAGAATATCCTCCATTTCTATCCTCATCAGCATTGCTCCTAAGCCTTGTGTGACTGCCACCTTTGTCTGATGAATGACTTGCTCATTCCACACACAGAAATCACCCATCACCTGAAACCAGAGCAACAATGCCATTATTAAATTGCAACAAACCTCCTGCCCTGGATTTTCAACCCTAGCTGATAAGGTTCCCTGTGAGTCCCTTGGGGTATTGTTGGGGTGTCCCTGTGTGCTCTGGGCACTGCAGTCCTGTGCTCCAGTTTGGTGTCCCAGCCTTACACAGGTCTCCCCCTCTTTTCTCTTACTGACTCTGCTGCCACTGTAAAGATTTTGGGGCTCTTGCTAAACAGGGATTGACTCTCTTGTGAACAACTGCTGCTGCAGAGAGACAGGTGACCATCTCTACGATTAGAACATACCTACCCATAGTTACTTGATCACCTTTGATAGTTCACTATTATTATTATTATTATTATTATTATTATTATTANAACTGCTGCTGCAGAGAGACAGGTGACCATCTCTACGATTAGAACATACCTACCCATAGTTACTTGATCACCTTTGATAGTTCACTATTATTATTATTATTATTATTATTATTATTATTATTATTATTATTATTATTATCCTCTTTCTGGAATGATGCTAAACAATTTCCTGTTTCAGACCCATTCTGTTGTCTGGTAATCTGAATCTAGTCCTTATAGTGCTTTTTCTCATGTTGAAATAGATTTTGCCGTTGGAATGCAGGGCAATTAGGCTGACACAGACTGCCTTGGAATAGCAGCATTTGAAAAATCTTCATGTGCTTGTATTACTTGGTGGCATGTTTCTATGCATTCTTGTTGTTTATAACTGGTGGAGTAGCACTGAGCCTCAGAGATGGGTGGGGAGTGTATGAGAAAAGAGCCTCAGAAGTCAAAAGGGAAAACCAGCCCCAGCCAAGACAGAATGACTTGGGAATTCTGCTTTTCTTGAGGGACAGAGAAAGAAAAATATGTGATTTCTGGATTGTTTACCTACAGCAGTTAGTCCTGTACTGATAGAAGATTAATCAACTGTATTTAGTGCCTCCTTGCTAAGTTTTGTTATTTTCCAGTACAGTTTGACAGGTGGAATGGTCTTACCCCGTGTTAATCAAGAGGACCCATCACTGTGCAGTCAGTGATAAGCAATTATCATGTAAAATAACAGCAATGAACTCAAATTGCCCCTCACTGCCCATCACTGCTCTGCTTTTTATAGTAATAATATAGTCCATTAAAACCTACAATCACTGTAATGTTTATGCATTATTGGGGAGATAAATTGCATAATTCTCATTTTACAATTTAAATGTAATTAGTAGCTTACTAATGACTAAAACCTGAATTTGCTAGACTATCAGTTTTTCTAACACTTGCCAAAATTATAGGTAATTACTTAGAGATTGCAATAATTATAAGTCCATCTTTTAAATAATTAATGTGCACTTTCATGGTACAAAACAGCCAGTAATCAAACGACCTCTGGCTTTTACAGCAAGCCCATGCAATTAGTCTTATTGTGTAGGTCTATAGAAATGTTCCCATCACAAGAGTCTCTTAAGTTGGCAGCCTTGATAGTGATGGCTGTTGTGTTTTATGGTACCAGACAATGATTAACACCCAGCAGCCTTTGGAGCTGTGGGAAAGGACAAAACCTGAGTGCATTTCCTGAGCCATGGGATGCAAATCCAGAAAAGTAATTAGAGGTGAGAGGAGTTTGAAGTTAAGTTCTGTTGTTTCTTGGACTGTCAGATATTCTGCTGAGGGGATTTTTCCAGTCCGTTCATCTTTTGCATCATGCGACTTGAATCATCAGCCCAAGAAGGAACTCCCTGTCCTGGGGGGGCCTGTGTGGTATAAAACGAATTATTTTGGGTTTTTTGTGGTAGCATCTTTCACTGCTGCTCTAGGGTAGATCCTGCAGAATCACAGAACCATCAAGGCTGGAATGGACCTACCAGATCATCCAGTCCAGCCCCTCACCCAGCACTGCCACTGGACCCCTAAACCACTAAACCACATCACCCAGAGCCAGATCCAGATGTCAACACATCCAAGGATGGTGACTCCACCACCTCCACAGGCAACCTATTCCAGTGCCTGACCCACCTTTCAACAGTGACACCTGCTGCCAACATGGAAAATTTTCTTTCTAATATCTAAACTGAATCCCCCCAGTGTCAGGTAAAGACCATTTCCTCTTGTTCTCTCACTGCAGGCATGGCAGAAGAGACCAGCCCCTCCTTACTACAACTTTCCAGGCAGTTGTAGAAAACAGAGAGGTTCACCCCAAGCCTCCTCAAGACTAAACAAACCCAGCTCCCTTGGCTGTTCCTTATCAGACTTGTTTTCTAGACCCTTCACTAGCCTTGTTCCCCTTCTCTGGACACACCCAAGCATCTCAATGTACTTTTTAAAGTGAACGGGCCCAGAACTTAAATTCAGCATTCGAGGTGTGGCCTCACCAGTGCTTAGCAGGGCTAAGGGAAGAGAAGGCAACTTTAAAAGAGGAATAATGTAGTTTGTCGTTGTTATCTGCAGGAGATAGAACAAGGACGTTTAGGCTTTATAATGCAGCCAAGGAAATGCAGATTGCTGCTGTGAGGAGTAAATGGTGAGGCCTGGAACAGCCAGCCTTGGGAAGCCCTGCAGCTGGGGCCACGTCTTGGAAATACAACAGTGGGATACAGTCAAATAGCCAGGGAGATTGGTGATATGATGTTTTGAAAACCCTTCTCACCCTGTAAGGCAGGACTGACTGGATCACTCATGCTTGGAGTCACAGGTCAGATCCTCATTCCAGGACTGGCCTCTTTCACATGCTGAAAAAATGCAGAATTTGCACATAAAGTCTGGGTAGAGATTTACCCTAGGGTAATTCATACAGGCTAAATTCAGGCATCTAAATTGAAAGGAGCATGGAGCATGCTGGTTAGGGCCAGGTAGCTTAGAAGTGTTTGAAGTGTTACTTCTCTTTTTATGTCTTAAACAGAAACTTTGGGCTTGGAACCCTCCATCTGGTTTTGCTGCCATCAATGTGAGCTACCACTGAGCACTGCAGTGAGCTCCCCAACAAAATTAGCAAAATTAGCTGAGGTCAAGCTGGGGACTGTTTCTTCTTCCATTGTAACAATAGTCTGGGCACCCCTAACCTTTTAACCACCAATAAAAGAAAGAATCCACAATGAAAAGCATTTTGTTTTCTTTAGGTTTTTACTGGAATGATGAATAAGCTTTACAAAGTGATAACAGAAACCCGAATCTTGTTGATTTATTTTAAACGACTACAGGAAATCAAGATATCCTGCAAGTCTGTTCATACCAACAAGCTCTGAGTTTCTCTCCCTCTGCAGGAAAGTGTACAGTGATAACCTGATGGGAAAGGTTTGGATATCTCTCAGGGACAAGGTGGGCGTGTGTCCAGTGTGCAGCATTGGCTGGAACTACTTAGCATGGCCAAGTGTAGGAACTGAAAGAAATCAAGAATTGTTTACTGTATCTGTAAATGTGGATCAATGGCTTGTTAATCCATGCCAGCCTCACTAAAATTAACAGGGTCTGAAAGGATAAATGACTTTATGGTGATGAATAATCCACCTAGAGTAAGACATTATTAGAGAAGATGCAGAACCTGGGAATGCAGGGGAAGCAGTTCATTTGAGAGGAGAAGGCTGTTGTCAGCAAATGCTTTTGCAGGCAGTTGTGCATGTTGAATTACTGTGGAGAGAAAGGGCAGGAGTATCAGCTGACCTCACCTGGCTTGGTTTACAAAATCAGCAGTGAGAGAATATATGACAAATAATTATCATCATAAACATTTTCTGGTTGGTGGTACATTTAGCACTCTCCAGAGCTTGAAGACCTTTCAGAACAAATAAGAATCCTCAGTGGAACAAGTTAGTGTCAACAGTGAGTGATTTGGTTTCCTATACATCAGGTATCACCAAGGGGGCAGGGACAATGCAGTACTTCCAGTCACTAAATCTCAGGTTTGAACTGTGTATATTTTTCTCTGAAAACCAAGCACTGGCTCAGTGTCTGAAAATCTCTGAGTCTCCTGGCATGACAAATAAAAGATAGAGATGTGAATTGCTCTGGAAGACCACCTTCACTCTAAGCCTGTACCAGTCACCTCATCAGCTCCACTGAGCTGTGCCCAGTCTTAGAGGAGAGATGAAGTGTGTAAACCCAACATCAGAAAGCAGTTTCTGTCTTCCTTTTTCACTAGTTCTCCATCCTCCCTCCATTATTTCTTTTTTTCCCCTTCTTCTGGGGATATTTTCCAGAGCTGTGTGATACTTGATAGGACACAATTGAGCAATAAAGCAAAAAATGTTGCAGAGTCATTTTAGCGAAGTGAAATTAAAGTTGTCATTTATTTGTTGTCATTTAATTGACAGCTTGAATTAGGGGAATGTGTCAACGGATTTCTCCTGCTGGGCATGGGGAAAGGACAGAACATCATATGGTGATGGGGAAGGAAGCACTTCAGCTTTTCTCCATGACTCAGGAAACATTGTCTTGTCATAATGCTCCACTGAGGCTGCGAGTTGTCCTTGGCTCTACAAAAGAGGAAGCAAACAGTCTGTTTGTTATAAAGTCTGCCTTAGTATCAGCAAAAGTCTTCAGGAAGCCTTTTAATAAAAGATCTGTTCAGAAGGGAAGGATGGTTATGGAGCTGAAGGACTTGGTATTTCTTGTTCTCATTGCATCCTGAATAGTGATGGAGAAAGAGGAAAGGCAGAAGTGGATGAAATTCCACTTTTGAATGATCAAGCAGCTGCAGCAAAGAGAGATTTGCTTACAGAACCACTTGGCACAGGCAAACAAGAGGTCAGACTGAAAAGCAGGGAACACAGCTCATCAGGGGAGTAACTGGTCAGGCAGTGGGAGTGATGGAATGAGTGGGGATGCATGGAGCACGTTGCAGTTTTTACTTTCCCGCATCTTCCGTTTTATTGTTGTATAAGGTAGTATTGGTATGATTTTTAAACAATGCAGGTCTCACAGTAAAACTTAGCACAAGTGATTTGCTCTGATTTGCTTTTTCAGAGCAGCACCACAAAAATCCCAGAGAAGCCTCTCCCCCCTTCGACCTGTATTTGTAGAGTTGTGCAGCAATGTAATTACAAGTTGGTACAAGTTAAATTAATTGCCCACTAGTCTGTTTTTAATTAGAGTCAGGCAAGCTTGGTAATCTTCTAACATGTCCAGGAAAGCTGGATGAGTGTGTAAGTGCACCCATGCATTTTATTGATTTCAGTTAAAAATTCAACTCTTGAAATGAAACCCATAAAAATCAAAGCACGTTCTGGGATCTGAGAGTCTCTTCCACACACAGAGTACCAATGTTTCTAAATTTCCTTTTCTCTGGATATAGAATAAAATCAAGAATATTTAACAGTTAATACCCAGTACCTTATTTTAGCAAAAGAATTATTTTAATAATAGTTAGAGACATTGTTTTATAATTGCATATTTCATACCAGGGATGTAACAGTCACCACCATGAAGGCATCTCTAAGATACAAAGGGTGAAATACATCCCTCTTCCAACTCAGAATGAAATCTATCTCATGAAATTTGAAGCCTGGCACTGAAATAAATGTCATCTAGTGGCTTTGGTGGCGTTTGCAATATATCTCACATTTTCTGTCACAGTTACTGGAAAATACCAAGGTATCTCAGAAATCCTGGCAGGGGATATTGATTGGAAAACATTGGAGGAGGGCTGAGTTTAAATGCAAGCAGGGTGTATCAAAGGAGCTGCTGCTGGTTAGAGCACACACTGACAGCATGGGTGGGGCACAATGGGAGGGAGCAACTCCCAGAACTGAAACAGACCCAGAGAATGGCAGAGACAGCGCAGGAGTTGCCAGTAAGACATGGTTAACCCACCCCAGTGTGGGCTGGATCCTGGCCTCCCTGCAGAGGAGGCTGTGGGGATGTCAGGCCAGGCTGGCCTGTCTCACATGAGGTGGCAGCCATCACATCTCATAGCTAGCTGAACTGCCTGAGAGTCAAGCTTTTCGCTGTCATGCCCCAAAATACTTCACTGAGACAAGTAAGCACCTTAATATGGATTTAGATGCCTATCTTTTAAGAACCTAAGATCAAAAATCAGGCTGCTGGTTTGATCTCCTGTGTTTCCTCTCTGCTGTGATGAGTGAAGCCTCTTTCTGTGGCTGCTGTGTCCCTGGAGGAGAAGCTGCTCCCCATGTCTGTGAGACGCAGCTGAGCTAAGGTCAGACCTGGCCAGTGGCACAGGGCCTGGGGTCTGGTGGGGTTCAGTGTTTTAGGGAGGGGCAGGCAGCAGGAAGGCTGGACTGGCACAGGCATCCCATTCCCCTGGCTCTTCTGAGATCAAACCACCCTTAACCTGCACGGCTGGGGACAGATTGCTCATGGCTTTGTGAGGTGACAGCATACAGGAGGGGAGGAGAAAGCAATCCTTAGAAGGTAAATGTGGGGGACACCTCTGTTTGACGTTGGAGGGCTGTTTTGCAGTGTGTGATCAAGGCCTCTGCTCCACCATCCCGACCTTTGTGCCTCCTCGTTCCTGCACCGAGTCCCCTCAGAGCAGCACTGCCATTTCCTACTGCTCTCTCCTTTCCCAGCTCTTGGAAAGCTTAACATGTTCTCCCCTGTGTCTCCTTTATGCTCCAAACTTTTCAGCAGATTTCTTCTGTTTCTGTGGTGCTCTGTCTCGGCTGGGGCTGCCCAGATACCCTCTGAGCCTGGTGTAAGCTGTCCCTGGAGGTAGCAAGGCTACACACCCTTGTAAAGGGCTTGTAATCCCTCAGCAGGATGTTCACAAAGAGACAGTGGCGGAGACAAGAAGTGGAGGAAACTTTCCAGTATGAATTCCAAGGAGTTTGTTCCTTGAAGGGGTCAGGGACCAAAAGGCAAGGGTAAAGGGTGTGCAGCACTTTATAGAGGGAGGGGGAACAAAGGGAGGGAACCATACAAGAACAAATGAGGGGAAGGAAAGGGAGAACCCACTGGGGCAGAACCTCTGGCCCAGTGACACAAATTATATCCTTTGGGGGAACAGGAGGGATGGACACATTTAAACTGTCCATTGGGGCATCCAATATCAGGGGATTTCCAAGGAGTGTTTAATGGACTGACAACTGGAAAAGAGGATTTCCAGGGAGGGGACAAGGGATTGACATTGACAAGGGGCAGACACAGTTCCCGTGAGGGAAGGGCTTAGGACAGGGACATACCAACAGAGGAGGGGTATAGCAACAAACCATCTATAGGGTAATACAGGGTACAATAATACACAAAGACATAAAACAGGCCACAACAGTGTATCTAATTGGAGGAAGTGTTTTCTTCTTTCTAGGTTTCTTGTGCCTTTTTGTAAGTGCATTTCCCACTCTGCTCTGCCATATTGCACCTGCCAGGCTGTTTTTTTCCTTCCTTTTTAATACTGTAAATGTGTCTTACCCTCATTAACCTCCTGGTTGGTCAAATAAGAACCACAGCACAGACATGTTTATATGAAGCTGACTTATTATCCAAGACTGGAATAACAAGTGTTTCTATGGGATGAGACTGTGGGAAGAAGCATGAAGGACAGGCACTAATTGCCCTTTAAGGAACTCAAGCCTAATACTCTCCTGCTGTTAATTCCTCATTTTCCTGATCTCCACAGGCACGGTAGTAGAGCAGTTTGAGGAGGTCAGGGCTATATTGGCTTAAAAATGATGAATGCTTTAATAAATGGATCTGTACAGCCGGTGTCAAAATGCCACAAAGAAGAGACAGGCAGCTGGTGGTGCTGGGACAAAGGGCTGTGCCTCGGCCAGGAGGCAGCCCCATTTCATCTGCAAGCAAAAGTCCCTGTAGCTCAGGTATCTCTTCTTGCCTAATTAAATTGTCTGTGTGCTTAGGTGGAGAGAGATGCAAAGTGCAGCAGCAGTGTACAGTGCTTACATAACCTGAGTGATTTCTGCAGCAATCATTGGAGGAGTTAGCTAATGGCAGGGTACGGCAGCCTCCTGCTGAGTTTCCATTACCTTGTAATTTTCAGCTTGTTCACTGTTGCAGGAATGCCCCCGTCTTGTAATTCCTCCAGCATTCATGTCTCATCTTCTCCAGGCTTGAAGTACGTAAGATGCTTTCTGCAGGGGGATTTATTGAGATAAGTTATTGAAGTCGAGCTCTGAGGCAAGCATCCAATATTATGCTATTCATCCCTGAATTTATGTTCCTGCTTTCTTTTGAAGGTCTAATGTAATCACAAACAATTTGTTTTGTATATGTTTAAAAATTCATCATTTTCTTGTACAATGGAAAAAACAGCACTTGTAGCTCATTAGTGGTGGGATTCACAAAACATCTGGCTTTTCCTTTTGATGTAATTTCTGTGTGACTAAAATTCTGCCTTCATTTTGGGTGGTTCAAATGAGGAGGCAAAATCGCTCTGCTAGAAGCTCATTGCATGTGCCCATGAGTCAACCTATGTAATCTTCCAGTTTGAGACAATTATCTTTTTGTATTCCTCTCTGGCATATTATGATCTTCTTCCTGGGATATGGGAGAAACCTTTCCTTCTGCTGATCCTCTCACAGGGAGGGTCTGTTCCTTGGCTCTCTCCTCTGCTAGAGCCCCTGGAGCTCCCTGAGCCTGGTGCTGTACAAACGTTTTGGGGTGCAGAGCCTGGTACTGAGCCTCCAGCTTGCACTGAGAGAAAGGTGGTAGCATTGTCCCTGCCCTGCAGCTGTGGGTGTTAGTAGAGGTTTTAAGGGCCAAGCACATAAAAATTCCACTGGGTAGCAACTGAATTCAGTGCTTCTGGAAAAAGCCAGACTGTGAGCAATCTGGCCAAACTCACTTGGGATACCTGTGGTCGAGCTGGGAATTAACCAAGCCCTCTTCTTCCCATTCCTTAACCACAAGCCAACCACTTATTTTTGAGGAGCTGACATTTGACTGTAAGCTGAATGTTCAGAAAAAATAAAGAGACCTCAGGAGCCACAGCAGATGAAGAGTCAAGTGCTGATCACAAGGAAGACTACTGGGGTAAAGCATGGGCAAGGTCTTTAGGGCTTACTCCAAAGCACACCAGAGTCAGGAAGAGTCTCTTCGAAATGTCAGGTCAGGAACTTACTACTGCTGTGTCAGATGTTAGAACTGTTGCTGCTGTGTGCTGCTAACATAATAGTGATTTTCTTCTAGGACAACAAATCACACTGCCCAGGTTGATAGGGAGGAAAATGTGACCAGACAGCAAAATTTCCAGATTTACAGAAATGGTGAAATATCCTGGGTCCGTAAAATCTGCTTTAGGCAGGATGTATTTTCCTCTGCACAGGGTTAAAAATATTGTTCAACTATTCAGTTGCTCCTGACAAGAGAGGTGAGCTGTCAGCTCCCCAAAGCCACACATAAAAGTTCCAAGAAGGGTTTTCTGCCCAAGTGAGTCAGCAGTACCTGGCAGCCCCTGATTCCACCTCCTGCCATGTCCCACAGTCTGGGCAGATTTGTTCATTTGTAGAGCTTAATCCACTTCCAGCCTAGTGGAAAGTTCAGAAATTCAATGGAGATCTGTACCTGCCTGGGATGGCTGTTGCAGGGCTCAAGAAGCAACTGATCTCCTTTTATAAAAGTGTCTGTTTCCAGATAAATGCACAGAACAACGTGAGGGCTCTCAGGGCACTGGGAGGTACAAACACTCATCCTGGGCTGTGTACATGCACTGCTGCTGAGTGTGCTGCTGGTGTGGCTCACCTCTGCCTCCACTTACACCTATTTCCCTCATTACTCATGACCTCCTGTTATCCTGGCAGTCTGGCAGGTTGCAGCTTACATTCCCGAGGCAAAACCTCATTTCCAAGGTGCATCCACCAGTTACAGCATCCTGCAAACAGGTTTCACTGGCATGGTCCATCACTTGCAGTCTCCAGCTGTTTGATCTCCCCCATGGCAATCATGTTAGATGCAAAAAAATGACGTTCACAATGGATCTGGGTTTCTGGCTCCTATGGCCACTTCCTAACATCTCTCTTGAAATATTCCATCTAGTCAAGGGGCATCTCTCCCCAGGCCGTGTTTGGGCTGGCTGCCTGTCTGTGCTCTTACTGCTTCCCAAGGATGACTCAGGGGTTGTGTCAGGAGTCAGAGCTGTGGAGAAGCCCAGGCTGGTTCTTCCAGCCTCCCCTGCCAAGCCTTGCCAGCCTCAGGAGGAGCTCAGTTCAGACACCCATGCCAGCAGGGCAGCTGCAGAGCTCGGGTGGCTCCAGTCCAGCTGTGGCCGTGGACAGCTGAGGATGGGTCTCCTCATCCCCCAGCCACTTCCCAGCATCTGGGAGGTTCTGTTTCGCTGTATTTAGACAGGGTTGAAAGGGTACCAGCTGCAAAGCACCAATTTCAGCAGCGAATTTTGACCATGGGTTTGCAGCTGAGTTTATTTCCTTGACAGGCTGGGGCTGGCCAGGGCAGCTCTGCAAGCTCCTGGAACAATTTTGGAGTTTTCTCCCAGCAGCCAGCTCAGCAGCACATACAGGGCTGAGATGGCCCTGGGGAGGGAATCAGCCCAGGGCTGCACACATTCAGTGACAGGAGAAGGCTCCTTCCCCCAGGGACAGAGATTTTGTGCAGTGCCATGTTTCTCAGTGCTGTGTTTTCAGACTATTTGTAAGATAACCCCATCTGTCTCCTACACAGCTTCGTCTCCTCACCTGTGCTTCTGGTTTGTCTGGGGCTTACCTGAGGACCTAGGTTAAATAAACAGAATTTGCAAAGAGAAACAAATTGCCTGGCATGATATTCAATCTGTGTCAACTGTTTACCATGAAGGGTTTCATTCATTTATTTATTCATCCATCCACTTATTTTTTTATGCCTTCCTGTAAACACATGGCTCTAATCACTGTAAGGTGCTGTAGTTTGAAGCACTACCCTGGTAAAACATGACAGCTTTTTTCTTTCCTCGGAGCTCCCAGAGCTTCAGATGGAAGAAGATGGAGAATTAGGAAGTGATCTCATTATCCTCTATTGTGCATTAACAAAACCCTGGCACTAAGACAGTGAATACATATGGACGTGAAAATAATTGCTAAGTGCAAGTTGGATTTGGATTTTTCCTCTCACTTTATTATCTGGATGCTGAAGGGAATATTAGTGAATTGTGGCATGGGAAAGTAGGTCAACATCAAACCTGGATGGGGAGGAAATGTGGTCAAAAAGTACAAGGCTGACCCTCTTATAGTGGGCAATTGAAAGATCCACTGAAATTACAGCCAGAATGATCCGACAGCTCTTCCTCTGCTTGTGCTTTTGAAGAGCTCAGCAGTGAAACTGTTGTGNGAACTTCAGATACTCGGAAAATCAATTTATGCCTTACGATTGTGGAAAAAAAAAAAAAAAGAAAGGAAAATAAAAGAAAAGGGAAAGGAATAGAGAAAGAACCCTCTATTGATTTAGATAGAAAAGTCAAATGTTTCTGTTGCTGAAACTGTGATAATGAATTCAAAAATATTTCAGGAGCTTCTGGCTCTCAACATGACATGCCAAGAGGATATGTGTCCTGGAGGAGAAGCTCCCCAGTGTGGCAGGGGGTGGTGGGAGAGGATTGATGGCTGTGCTGCTGAGCCATGCACAATGTTCAGCATTGGGAGGGCTTTTCTCTAATGAGACCTTCAACCCTTTGCTGCCTTGCAGCCCCTGAATAGCAGCTGCCAGCACTGAGGAGAAGCTCGGCACAATAGAAGGGTCAGACTCAAAAAGTGGAACTGGACTTCAAAAGCAGTAGAGATGAGGGGACAATAAGAGTGTAAGAGAAAAAGTTGTGGGTTTCTGTTTTTTTTTTTTTTTTTTTTGCCTTTGGTAACAGCTGATTGCAGAATTCCTTGTTGGGAAAGGCATCGTTCTGGGAGATGAGGTTTGTACACAGGGATTTCAGTGCATTCTCCCAGGGACTGGCCCACCTGTAATGGCTACAGGGAAGGGCCAGAGCTAATCCATCCTCCTGTTTGTCTCATCTTTTCCTTCTGGGCTGGCAGTGATGAAGCAGAGCCTCACCTTGTGAGGTGCCATTACCAGCAGAGACAGAACCCACTCCTCCTGCCCGAGTGGGTACAGTTTCTGTGTAAGAGACAAGGCCTTGCAATAAATCCCTGCTTTATTCCTCTCATTTTGCCTGGCCTCTGTGCCAGGTCAAACTGACAAGGCATCACTGGGACAGCTTCCTGGATAGCAGCAGTGGTGCTTTAGGTTCCCCCTTACACTGGGATCAGGACGTGGCCTGTTCTGAACTCCAGAGAGGAGTGGGATCGAGTGCAGAGCAGACTGCAGTGGTTGCCTTTGGTTTGGATGGCACTGGGGGGGTTTCCTCCCAACAGCTCTGAACAAAGGCAGCTCCAGACACTTTCGTGGCTCAGCACGTTGGAATTTGATTTTATGGATTGACACGGATTTCATTCAACACAGGGATTTGCATAAAATGGCTAATGGTTTATGCTGTGATAATACAAAAGTCAATAGCAGTGTCGAGGGGAAAAAAGGACAGATCAGTGTAGAATGAGAATGTCTGCCAGGAATCTCACAACCTAGAAAGGTGAGGCTGGGGGAAAGAGTTCCTGCTGCTGGCACAGGGCAGAAACCTCAGGTAACACAGCAGAAAGGTGTCACCTGCAAGGTGAGCAGTGACTGTGTGCCACCCCAACGAAAGGGTGTGACACATGGGGAGAAAGGGAACCATATTGAAAAGAAAAGAAAGATGTTTTATCTGAATAATAAAGCAGGAAGCTTGGGCTTATTTATCTGCTTTTGAATTTTAATGATCAGTTCGAGTGATAATTACAGAATTTCTATATTTATATAAAACCAGCACATAAAATAGCACAATTTGATATTTATGAAGTGCCAGTTTTCCATAAATACAGAGATTTGTTAATGAGCAGTGGGAACTATTCATTAAAATTCAGAAGTAGATAAATAATGAATAGGAATTGCTGTTTATTCATNAGCAGTAAAAAAAAAAAAAAAAAAAAAAAAAAAAAAAAAAAAAAAGCAAAGAAAAAATATCTCCTCACTTATTGTTGAGGAATCCAGCCTGTTTTATAAGTGATTTGTTTTAATTAGTGCCATTTGACAATATTAGTGCCAGAATAGCAGAGAGTCACTTGCAGATTGCAGGCTCTAAGTAGGTCTGCATTAAGACATCTGAGGCCCTGGAATAAACAAATCTGGGTCCAATATGAACATTCCTGACTGTCTCAGCCATCAGTACATCCCCACTTGGGAAGGAAGGGTCAGTCAGTCAATGCCTGCATGACGTGGGTCCCCTGTGGCTGTGGCTTCTGCAGGGATTTCTGTGCTGCTGCTGAGGGAGGATTTATCCTTCTTCAAAGGAGGGCCTTGCTGGTGAAATATCAGCAGAACAGGAGATTTCAAAGGAAAGGCAGAGTTTGAATTTGGTATGGGTCATGGGTTTATGTCAACCTAACTGCAGACTCAGCCAAAGGTAAATATTGGTTGTGTTTGGGTCCTTAGCTTTCAAACCTCACTTCTGACCTTCAGAACCGACTGCTGTTCTTCTTAAGAGATGAGAACTTGGCCCAGATTTGAAGTCTAGGTTGTGCCATTGCTCTTTGGGACCCTCTGCCCTGGTTGGTGAAGGGTGGGGAACATCTCTGCCATGGATCCCTTGATGTGGAGATGGGCAAGGACACTGTCCTTGGGCCAGGGGGTTCAGCACCTTTCTCTTGTGAGCCTCGGGCACTTCAGGTTGTCCAGGGGCTTTTCTGGTGGAATGGTGTTGGTAGGAATATATACAGATGTGTGAAATATCCCTTCATACCACACGGATGCACCCCTAAAAGAGTTACTTGTAGGTGGGGCTAACATAGGTTTTGTGTAACTGCTGGATGAGGAATGGTTCTGCTGGGCCTGGAAACCTGGATATTTATATTGTACAGCTGGCCATCAGCTCAGCACTCAGACCACTGAAAAATCTGGAACAACATCATGTTGCAAGCAGGGTACAGGCTGTCAGGAAGCAAACTTCCAGACAAAGCCCTCTGATTGTAGCAGTCCTTTTCTTCCTCCACCTGTTTTGTTCCCTTTTATTGCTTTGTTCCATATATATACTTGTGCTTTTACACTCTTTGAAGTGTCCTGCACGGTGTGGAGGTGGCAGCTCTGAATGCTGATGAGTGTCTGGAAGCCTTGACAGCATTTTTTTGGTTTGGGGGTCTTTAGGAGAGCTCACCCCCATCTTCACAGCAGCCCAGGAGCATGGGGGCAGAGCTGGGGGGGGTTTCCCTTTGGATTTGGGGATGCGGCATCAGACCCTGCGGGGCACAGGCTTCCTTGTTTCTGACCCTTGCTGTGGAGTAAAAGGGGAAAAGTAATGCTGTCAGTGGTGTAACTGTCAAGAACACAAGGTAAAAGGTTGTCAAGGAGAACATGGAATTGGCAATGAGGATTCAGGGGCCTTTTAAAAGAGTTTCTTGTCTCTTTTTGAAACCAAGACACACAAAATGGGGTTTAGGATATTAAAAAAGGTCTTAACAGCATTTGTGCTGTAAAAGGCCCCCTCTCCACTTTTCACTCCTTCTGTCTCTCCTTGACCTCTTGTCTTTTCCCTACAGATGGATTTAAAACAATAAAATGGGGGGAGTTATGTAAAATACCAAATCAACACCTGTGGGGAAAAGAATTAATTCTACTCAGGAGCAGAAAACGAAACCCAGAAGCATCAAAGTGTAGACATAAATTCAATATCCCACTGAGCCCATCACTTAGGATACTTCACCCTTTTGTGCATGTCTATCTTTCAATCAAATGTAGATGTAGGGAAAGGATTTGTTTTAGTTTAGCCTGGTGCTGCAAAAGCAGAAGGGAAAGAGCAGCAGCAGTTGCTGTCTGTCTGCTGCGTGAGGTTTATAATTTCACAAATGCCAGATGCATTAATCCAACCTGTCATGTTGCAGCTCTGTTTGTAGATCAAATGGGATTAAAAGATTTAGTTGAAGCTTTCCTGATACATTTAAATAATATGACTAGAAATGTAATATTCAGGAAAATGAATATTTTAGAGGTACAATTTGAGGCACCTGATGTATTAACACATTGATATAATAAAAAGGAACAGAAAAGACGTGGTTGAAATTCTGCAAAACATGCCACTAATTCTCTATGTTAGCACCAGGAATGTGGCCTGACCCTGGCTCTGGCATGGCTGGGTACGCTCACCTATGGAAATCCAACCAAGATGCTTTAGTGCAATTATTCCTGTGCAGGGCTCAGTGTTAGGGATAAACTTACATACTTTGCTGGATAGGATTTTTAAAAGTTCCTGCAGTACTATGCCTGTTTCTTCCTTATTTTTTTTTCTTTTCCCTGGCATACCCACTGTTGATTACCTTGTATGTGGGAGAATTACCTTCATCTGTTGTCTCTTTCTGCCCAGTGATGTCTGTTTAAAAAAATCCCTGCTTTTAGTGGTGGAATTTCCCAGAAGTAGGACATCCAGTGGAGTTTTGTTGAGCAAGAGCAGCATGGACCATGTGACTTAATAAAGAGCTGTTGTAAAATACCTATTTAGGACTGACTTTTTCTGCACCCAGGATATGAGGTTGCAGCATGAACAGAGGCATCCAGAGCTGCTCTGGTTTTGGTCTTGTGCAGGTGAATGGGACAGCAGGGAGGAGACTTCTGCTCTGTGGCTGTGGGCAGCCTGCAGTGGTCACTGCAAAGAACGGCATCACCTTGTCAGTTTGACATTAAAATGGCAGCAAAATAACTTCAAGCATATTTTCATAAAATCACAGAGTCACAGGATATCCTGGGATGGAAGGGATCCACAGGGATCGATGAGCTCAATTCTTGGCCCTGCACAGACACCCCAACAACCCCACCCTGGGAGCACTGATCAAACTGGAGCTCTGGCAGCCTTGGGGCTGTGCCCATTCCCTGGGCAGCCTGGGCAGTGTCCAGAATCCTCTGGGACAAGAACCTTTCCCTGAAATCCAGCCTAGACCTCCCCTGACGCAGCTTGATGCCATTCCCTTGGACATTATACATGTGACGAGCACACAGGATTGATGCTATTGGGAGAGGGGAAAGCCAGAAATGTGCTGTGGCTGTGCCTGTAGCAGGTACTGCAGCTTGCAGCAGTGCTCTTTGGTGAGGCAGCTGCACTGCTGCCACATGGGAACAGCTTTGGCTGTGAAGGGTGATCAAGAATATGTCAAACAAAGAAAGCTTTGGCAGCACGGCTGAGCAGAGACACGATTGCTCTTTCTAAGCCCACAGGGAGGAAGGGAATTTATGCTGCGATGGTGAAGAGCCCTTGAAGAGAACAAATAGGTATAGACTGGCCATCAATAAACTAGAAACCACAGGCTACCACAGGCAGGAAGTTCTGGAGCAGCAGGAGTGTGGGATGTGCACTTACCCAGTTCTTATAACAAAGCTGCTCTGTTTCTGAAAGGGTTTGTCTGACAGGGTTGCTTCCTGCCGTGCCAGGAGACAGAACCCACAGGCACAGGAGGCTGGAGTTAATCAGCCCCATCCCAGTACACCCAGCTGAGGGGTGTTCACATTGCCTGGGGCAACAGTTTCCCAAACAGTGCCCGGAGGGTTAAATCAAGGCAGACTGTAGGATGGGGGAGGTTTCTGCAGAGATAGGCACCAAGCTGTGAGAAAAAGCGGTTTGTTTAGAGTTTCTGGATATTGTGGGAGTAGCAATTATATACTGGGCTGAGAAAAGAACTGCTGGCACCTCCATATTCATGGCTGTTGCTACTCAGTGTTGTCAGGAGCATCTGAAGGTGTCAGCATGGTCTTCAGCAGGCTCTGGGTGTAAGAGTTGTCAGTTGAATGTCAGTACTACTGTCTTTGAAAGAACCTTCCTCTTTTGGCTCTTTGCCCTGCCAACGTCCCATTTGAAACAGTCCAGCAGAAAATGAAATGAAGTCTAAAATGCTTCTTTGCTTTCATTTGAAAAAAGAACTTGTGAAGCTTTGGGCAGAAAAACATTTCCATTTTGACATGTGCTTTTCCCTTTGTCAGTATGTGGTGTGGTAATTCATACAAACGTGGCATTTACATTTTCCAAATCAGGAGTCAGATTAGCAAGGGCCCAGGTTCTTGGTCATTTTGAGGTTTGGGTGACATTTTCTCCATCTTTCCCACACCGTACCAACCTATCTTCCCAAGCACAGGCAGTCACCAGGTCTGTCCTGTCCCGTTGTGCTGTTTAATATTTTATAAACCACGTGTCTCTTAAAGTATATCATACATATGAAATGGAAATCCCCTTCTGACTTTTGTTCTTAACAAAACAGAGAAAATAAATCAGAAGCAAACTTAAAGGCACTGTATCTTGCACGGCACAAAATTGTTCCATCTTGTATCTTCTGATTTTTTTCCCCATCTCTCTGAAATTCTCTTACCTACTGACACAGTGAGAACTACAAGCTGTGAAAAATCAGTGTCTATGTTATATATTTCTGACAAGCCCTGGTATTATCCAGGGAACAATCCATTACTTACATACCGAGAGATGAGAGCATGTGCCTTTAACTCATGTTAACTCACCATGATTTCAAATATAAACACTTCTCAGAAGTGGGGGAGTAGAATTGAAGGCATTAGGATTCTGTCATGTCCAGTTACAGTCAACCTTCACATTGCAGTCTGCTTCTGGAATGAGGAACAGTGGGGTTTTGATCCAGTTATTTTTGGCTGAGCTAAGCAGCTGTTTTGCTATTGAACTATTACAAAGAAACAGCTTTTTTTTTTTTTTTTTTGCAAAATATTTTCCAGGAGGGAAATATCTTCCCAAATCTTTTAAGAAACTGCTACATCCTAAGTTAGGTCCATAGCATCTGATTACCTGGGACCAGATTTGGATAAGCCTTTAGGACAGAAGCCTAGAGGGATTTCCAGACACACTTGGATAGCCAGGTCTCTGCTGAAATCAGAGCTTGTTTTCCCAGGATGTATTCAGGGGTGATGGGGTGGGATTTCCACAATCAATTTCCAGCACCAGAATTAGCCAGGCTGGGGTGGCACAAGTGCTGCAGACCCTGTCTGCCCTTGCCAAGTGTTGCAGTGATGGTCTGGGTGAACAGACAGAGGCAACAGCAGCCCTGCCTGGAGCCAGAGCTGCAGCTGGGGTCCCCTACCCTGCCAGAGCCTGCCTGGGCCAGGCTGGTGAAGCATTCACCTCTCCTGATCCATCACTCACAGCCCTTCATAGGCCTGAGCACCACTGTGGGGTCGAGGGCATGGACTGATGGGATCCCTTTGGCCTCACACAACACCCAGGCTGTGTTGAGAGTCACCCTGAGCTGTTACCATAAATGAAGAGAATTGCAAACTGGAGCACTCAGGGTGAGCAGGTCACTAACCCCAGACCTTGGCTTGGGTTTTGAAACCAAGGAGGGTGGGTTCTCCCTGCTGTTCCCTCTGTGCATGTCAGCCTAAGCATCTCTATTTTTCTGAAAATCCATCATCTTTACCCTCTCGTCTTCACATCTCTGATCACAGAATCACTGTTTGAGGAGAGAATCACTACTTTGGGGCAGCAAGCCCTGTCCCTGCCTATCTCAGCTCATAGGTCCTGCACAGTTTGCTGAACTGCTCCCACAGACAGAGTTTCTGATGTGTCTGTGTGCTTGCAGGAGTAAGACCCAAAGCAAATCAAGTTATCCGTGACATCAAGACACACTTGCAAAAACAATTTTAATCAATTACAACTACAATTGCATGCTGAACAAGCTGCAACTGGGTTGTCTTATGTACCAGCTGATCATATTGGGCATGTAAGATTAAATTAAAGTTTTCTAATTGCGTTTAGGAACATACAAAATACCACAGTCTAAAGTGTATCAAATTAATTCTGCAGGCGTAGCCTAATTGGATGGAAATTGATTTATCATGTTTGGACCAAATGAGCCAGTAAAGCATGACTGTACAGGCGAGGTAAGGAGAACAATGTCTGTGTCAGTAATGCTTAGAGAAAAGAGAATGTCTGCAAGAAATGAAGGGTGTTATGTTGAAAAGTCTCTCTGAAGAGGGAAGAAATGATACATTCAGAGTCTCCATTGTTCATACATACAAAGTGACTGAAAAGCCTTTGGTTATTTCTGAAACTCCAGGAGATAGTTAGGTCAGCAAGGGAGGGAGAAAATTACTTTTTTAGGCTTTGTAAATATTGTTGTTCTGTAAAAGGAGATTATCTGCTGATCAAGCCATTATACTAATACATTGTCGAAATGGGGATAAAATTGCTCCTTTGTAAGAGTTGTGCAGAATCTTTAGACAGCCAGGCACTCAGGCCAGGCTGGAAGGCATCACAGGAAAGGGCAGGTTCTCCATAGGAAACAGCCTATTTTAGACTGGTTTCCACATCTTTTTAAGTCCTCTGTAGACCTGATTAAACTCTGTAGCACTTGCCTATAGGAATGGCACAGGAAGCTTTTGAATTTATCTCCCTGATTCACCTTTTGCATAAGGAGACTATTCCCTCTCATTAACATACAGTCAGCCTTACTCTGGCTGCCAGCCTGAGGAATGCCCTGACTGGTGATCTGCAGGTGTGATGGCCCAAAAAGCCGGGGAAAAATGTGTGCTGGAGACTGTGGGCAGGTAACAGGGCCCATCTGTGGGTTACCTGGGCAGAGCAAAGGTGGAGATGAGGTGCCTTGCACAGCCCTGTATCTGAGTGAATGCTTTGGAGTGTGAAAATGCACCAAATGCATAATTTTTTGCAGTTTACTGCTGCAGTGGGAGGACGAGGGTGCTGCAGCCAAAGCCTGTACCTGGTTTGTGGGAGTGGGGAACTGTGATGGGACCCCTCCCTAACTCAGACAGAGGCAGGGCAGAAGTACTTGCAAATAACATTGAACATTTGTGAATTCAGGACACAGCCTTTTTTATTCAGTGGTTCCCTTTTTGGAGGCAAAGAAAATGTCAGCAGTAACAGAAATGAGTGGGCCTGGTGTTGTCCCCCTCCTAAGGGCTGGAATTACCTTCTGGATGTATCTTCCCTCTGTCTCAACATCCACTTATGAGGGACTGAACATTTCCCATTTACTCAAATATTGTATCAGAAAAGAGGATTTTCATTCTGAGCAAACTGATTCAGATTGCCTATTGTACATTTTCAAGAGATGCTTAATACTATTAATAATATGAGTAAAATTAAATTTGCTTATCATAATGAGAGAAAGAAGAATGAAATTTATTAAATCTCCCCACCAAAAGCACTGACTGACTGAAAATAACAAGTATTCCTTAAGAAGAAGCTGATTTGCCCTAAAGAATTGCTTTGCTTGTGTAAACAGGCCAATTGCTCTGGCTGTGAGCAGCACATGGAATGTCTCCTGGAGAAGAGCAGAGTTGTGCTTTCTTGCATTTTATCCACATAAGTTCTTGTTGTTCTGCTCTCCCCAGAGTGAAATGAAAGCTTCAAGCATCTGGAAAAAATGGGGTATAGACTCCAAAACTGAGGGGAGATATTGCTGCCCTGCCAGGGAAGGTCCAGCACTGAGCTGTGTGGTCACTCTGGGCAGTCTGCCCAAAAGCCAGTGAGGGGCTGAAGGATTCAATGACTTTCTGTTTGCTCCCTTTCTGCCAAAGAGAACACAGCATTTCCTGGGCAGTTCATTCTCAGCACAGCTATTAAACAGCTGTGGAAAATTCACATACTCCCAAAGTTGGCCCTGACCTTGCAGTTCATGGTAGGTTTACCTTGTGAACCTGTCCAGCAAATATTGTGCAGTAAAGCAGAAAAGGGGTATGATTGGCTTTGCCTCCATTTCTTGGTGATTTTCCTATATGTGATTTTCCAGAGGAAATTTAGGCAAAGTAAGTCTTGTCTGCTGGCTTCATGGAGCACCAAAGCACAGTTTGAAGCAGGTTGCAGTAAGGGCTCGTGTGTCTCATGTGCAGTACCTTTACAGCAGCTGTGTGTGACTGTACTTTAAGCCTTGTTGTTAAGGTCATTGACATCCCAAACCATCCACAGCTGCACAAAGAAAAAAGTAGGACATTCCCCCTTTTAACTTTGTAACCTATTGGTAAACCCTGTCTGAATGATTTTCCCATCTATAGGGAGAACCTGGCTGCTGAATGCAGCCAAATACTGTGGGGAGCCTCTGGCACACTGCAGTGCTGGCACCTGCAATGCAACAACCTACTCTGACTAAATTTCTGTCAGTAGATGTACAGTTTCACACCCAATTTCTTTTTAGAAAATCATTTTCAATATTCAAGGTGTTGTGTTCCTTTGCTCATAGGAGAACAGCCTTTAGCTATTTGTAAGACATGCATTTAAGTGTTTCAGTCAGTGCTGTCAAACACACAATATCAGTTGGTAACATGGATTTATGTTCTAGACATTTGTGGCCAGAGCCCAGAGTGTGCCATGCCACGGCTTGGAAATGGGACATTTCCAAGAGCTGTGCTTTGTGTTTTTTGGGAAGGCAGTCTCAGTGCAACTTTGCAAGCTGAAGATGCACCACTGGTGTAACTGTGCAAGGCTTCTCCAAAGCCATTGGATCTGCTGTGCTTTACATCAGTCATGGATCATCCTCAGAGCCTTAAAATGTTCCACTGAATGGCTTTGAGCCCATCCTCTCCTCAAGTGAAGCTGGGCCAGAATAGAAATTGAAAAGCAGAAGGAAAAGGCCACAGACAGACACAGATCAGAGCAATCTAATGTTGTAAAAGTAAATCCCTGTGGAGGCTTCTGGGATTATTTAAAGGAGGTGGTAAATGACTCAGAATAAAAACATAACATAGTTCAGAATCACCAGCTGTGTTTTCCTTCCTACGATCTGACAGTGCTTGTGTGCTGTGTCTGACAATGAAAACAGAGCAAAATTCTGCTGCTGGAGTTCACAGGTTGCCAGATTTCTGGGCAATGAGACACTCTTGAGAGAGAAACTATCCCCTGAGAAAAGGGAGAGACCTCCTATCTGATTCCTCCTCAGCAGCCTGTTTTGGGGCCAGTGAGTCCCAGCCTCATGGATTCACTGACTTTGTAAGGAGATCCACGTAAATGCTGTTGTTGTAAATGCTTAGCAAGAGCTGTTACAGAGGTGACTAATACAGGTATCAAATGGTGCTGTGCATAATGGGAGCTGACACTGTAAGGCATTCATAAGCAGCCTGTGCCTCTGCTGGTCTCATAATAATCTGTGCAAATTGATTAGCTACTTATCCAAACACCCTTTACCTAACCCTATAGAAGCTGTTCATAAATACACCTCTTAATACTAACCACTCTTCCTCAGCTGCTTTTCTGGCCTTGGACAGTGTGCAAGAGGAATCAAGGGCATTAATTCCTTGGAAGTCCAGTTGCTGATAACCACAGTGCTGAGTTTGGATGTGGATCCCACGTGACTCAGTAAGGTTTCTGTGGGACCAGGAGCTGGCTGTGTGTGCCATTGCCCCTGGTCCACAAGCATCACTGCACACCAGCACAGGGCTGCTCTGGCACAGAAAATAGGGCAGGATGTGCCCAGTAGCACAGGATTTCTCCCAGTAGCTTCCCATCACTTGTGCTGTGCTGCAGGGGGATGTCTGGCTGCTGGCACTCTGGGCTTGTCCCACACAAGCCGCGTTTGAAGCACTAGGACTGGAAACCCAGACATCTGAGGAGGAAAAGCTTGTATGATGGGATGCCCTGACACCCCTGCCAGTATTCTTTGTGCAGAGACAGAGAATTGTGCTTGATCTGTCAGCTCCTCCTCCCTCCCATTCCCCTGGCCCTGTTTCTAGGGCTTCCCCTGGTCACCAGCAGCCCCTCTGTTCAGCCCCTGGAGCAGCTTCTGCTGCATTGGCCTCCAGCATTTCAGCCCTCCCTGGCCCAGCACTGTCCCTGCTGCAGCCCCCAGTGGGAGCTGCTGTGTCCAAACCAGCACCAGAGAGCCAGGGCTGAGGGCACAGCTGAGATCAGGCAAAGTGGAGCTGCAGAAGCCCATCCTCTGTCCTCAGGTGGACAGGCTTTGCTTCCCAAGGAGCTTCTGCAGAGAAGGAGCCTTTGGCAGTTCCCTGGATTTTCCAGATCTCTGCTTCACTGCCTGTTTCAGGCTGAGCAGGAAAGACCTCGGGGCAGGAGCATTTAGCACTGAAGGGAGCACAGACAGAGCTAAATCTTCTGCTGGTGGAAATCACTCCAGCCCCACTGCTTCCTAGATCTGTAGGAGCTCCTGTTATTCACATCAGCTGAAAATCCGCTCTGGAAGCTGCCCTGGAGGCTCTGGAAGGTGTGGTTTCTAGCCACACTATGTCTTTTTCTTGGCTGAGACAGCTAAATGTGCCAGTTTTCCATAGGATGATGTTCATGGCTAGTAGGGATTAAATTCCTCTCGTTACCATGAACCATGCAGGTATCATGACTGGAATTTGCCAAAGTGTGCAGCATGAATATGGTGACAGAATTATGAAAAAAGTACAAGGTGGGAGAAAAAGGAAGGGAAAGTATTTTCATTATGAAAGATGCTATTAGAAAAAAACCCTAACAAACCCACACTTTAATTAAAATAAAATTATTCACAAATATTAGCCATCTCTAGAAATTGCTCCTTGCAAAGCAGCATGAAGATTTCACTTGACAAGTGATTTTCATCAATTCCGAGAAATTTTATCATTTTAAGTTTTTCATAACTCTGCTGATGCAGGTGGCTCATGTAAAAACAGGCCATAACAAAGCTGTTTCAGAACCATTTGAAATAATTTCAAGAGGGATTACTGCAAAAAATCACATCTATAACTCACTGAAATGCTTTTTAAATATCTGTCCATATTTTCTGGTGAGACACTTCAAACATGTGAATAGAATGGTCTCCGTGATGTCAGTGGTAGATCTTGCCCATCAAGGATAATTCTGCCACATTTCTCTTTTCCCTCTGTTCCTGGGTCTCTCAGCAGGCCCTGCACAGGTATTGATCCCTCCATTTTGCTCCCAGGATTTAACAAACCAAGGTTATCTTGACTCCTTGCCATTTGTTTCCCCTCTTGCAGGAATATCTACACAGTGGCAAACCATCTGTGATCAGGCAAGATTTATTGTTTCACTGATTCCTGGAACTGAAAATATTAATGATGTAAAATATTGATTTGAAAAAACAAACCTCTGAGTTGCTCAATGAGCCTCTCATCCAGGCACAATGCTAAAGATGTCCATCCATTTTCCATTTTCATATTTATTGGTAAGTGAAAAATCAGGCATGTCAAGCTGTTCAATTTCTAAAGTGAAGTACTTCTCTCCCTCAGATGCACATGAATAATTCTCATTAACCTTCAAGGGATTAATGCAGTTTCTTGCAAATGGCTGCAATATACAGTATTTAATATTTATGCTTTCCATATGGCTAGTGCTGTCATACATTCTTGTCAAACATGCTGCACAGTTAATGATATTTTAACTAAATGTGGTCTGGAAGACCTGGATGTTTGAGGGACACTTGTGCCCATCTCCATTTTTATGGATGCTATTTGAGCCTCATAAAAAAATTCCTAAAGAGATTAAATCAGCTGCTCTACCTAAACATAATGTTCAGCTGCCCTTAAAGCAAAGCTAAATGTGATGTTGTCAGATGACTGTAATATCCATGCAGACCCCAGAGAGCCTGAGAGACACAGAATCATCTCAGAATGGTTTGGGTTGGAAAGAAACTTAAAACTCATCTCATTCCAACCCCCTGCCATGGACAGGGACACCTTCCATTAGATCAGCTTGCTCCAAGCCCTGTCCAACCTGGCCTTGGACAATTCCAGGGCTGGGGCTAGGATGGAAGATGAACTGAAAACCATTTCCAGGTTGGAAAACAGAACAGCAGAGGGTAAAAGTAACCTGGCCAAGGGCCGAGCAAACCAGTGCCAGAGACTGGGAAAAAACAGTGGTGTTCCCTGTACTGTGGTTAGACCCTGCTGTCCACAGGATCCCTGCATCCTGTGCTGTGTGAAGCTCTTGTCTGGTTGCCATGGGGCTGTGTTCCACCCATGGGATGAGTGGGGAGATTGCTTTTCACTCACACTGATCCCACGGGCTAAGGCTGTATCCCACATGTTCGATCAGACTGACTGCCCCATACACTGTGCACCTATCAGTGATAAAGCAGTTTTAAACATTTTATTAGCATTTCTCCCCCTTAACTTAAGTTTGATACATTAAAAAAAAATACAGATACAGATTTATCTGAACAAGTTTCCTGGAACTATTCAAAATAAAGTAGGAACTTTATTGCAATCTTTGCATTCCAATTTTCCTGTAATCTACTGCACATTCCTTCATTGAGAGACATCTCCATTTTCATTCCTTCTTTGCCACGCCTTACCTGAGAATGAACATTTTCAGCATTTCTGTTCAATGTCAAGGCAAATGTCAAGATTTGCAGTGTTGATTTTGAGTAGCCTTGCACAGCTTTTCAGTGAAGAAACCAGACACAGTGGTGAAACACCAGCTATTTCCCTTCTTTATGTGTCCACGCATTGCTGCATAAGGAGAGATGGTCACAGACTGCAGGCAGGAAACCTCCTGCTCCTGGGACCTCAGCCCAAACACTTCTGCCCCCTGGAACTGTTCCCCTGGAACAGTTGTACCCCAGAGCTCAGCCTGGTAAAGCCATCAAAAGAAAAAGCAAACAGTTTGCTGCAGCTTCCTGTTTAATGGACTGAAAATCCTCTATCAGTCAGAACCGTAAGCATTTCTTCCAAATCTAAACCCCTACCTTCATACTAAAGGGAAAGGACCTGAAAAACATTGATGATGCTCATGGTCTGGGGAGCAGGGTCATGGGTTGGGATGACAAATGACAGCACAGAGAGAGAACCTGCAGAGCAAGGAGTGCAAATTGTCATGACAGGCTTGTGATCACAAGTGAGGATGTGACCTGTTCTAGAATATCTAAACCATTCGTCTTTCAAGCCTAAAGCAGAAGTTAAACCAAATAGATTTGAATAGGCAGGAAGGTGAAGCACTGCCTTGAGATGAGGTCTGTAACAGAGGCTGGAGAGGGAGTGAGAGGCAGAGCTCTGGACTGGAATTGCCAACGCTGTTGGATGCTGATAATTTCTGGCCCACTCAAAGCATCTAGAGTGGGTTTTTTCTTAGTTATAATTATAGACACACATTTTAGGGTCATCCAGTGCCAAGTGGGGTCACCACAACTCATTAAAGTAAAATTAGCCTCTGCATCTTTGCCCTTCTTGCACCAAACAAAAAAAAAAAGCTGCCTGTAATGGTACAGGATGTGGCCTGTGAGTGTGCCCATAATTAAAAGGTTGAGCTACTCTTGTAAACAAATTACCATGAACAAAGGGGTTTACAAATGCTGGCTAATTAGTTTGGATTCCCTAAAGCTTTGAGCTGTTTTTTAATTCAATAACACAGTGTAAATTCTCCAGCCTGGAAAGTCTAATAGGAATTGGCAGAAAACTAAATAATTGATATTGTCAGCGATTGCAGCCCTCCGATGTTATTGTCTGCCAGTAAGCAGCACTGCCGTTATTTCCTGAGAGGATAAAGAACTGCTTTTAATGAATTAACAATATAAATGGTAGACAGCTGGCTTTCAGCAGCAGCTCAGGGGGCAATGTTTCAAGTTGAGGCTGTGGGACCAGTGAAAAAACCCTTTCAGAGAGGGACTTGATGAGAGAGGTGCTGAGGGCCCAAATCCCCTTAGCTTTATTCCCCACAGACAGCCCAGTGAAGCCTTCAGGCTCCTTCCCAGGCTGGAGGGAACAGGAGCCAGCTGAGCACCTGAGGGGACGCTGGTGGGAAGGGGAGGAGGCCTCAACCTGCACCAGGTGCAGCTGCTGGGAGGGTGGTGGGGGAACAGGTGCAGTGGGGAGCAGTGAAGTGCAAACGAGCAGCCCAAGGTGTGGAATGTGTTCTGGCACCATGAAACTCACGTGGCTGCTTCCTGTGGAGCTCCTCCCTGTGGATGCTGAATGAGCTTAGAGCAGAGAAATTCTCAGCTATAAGCCACGAAGCAAAGTTGTCTGTGAGAAACGAATGTATTCTCACACACTGAATCAAAACAATCCACATTCTCAGGCTGACTTTGCGTCAACATAAGAGCAAGAATGATAAACAACTCACACCTGCAGAATACAGGACGTGAGCCCTTTCCTAATTGGTTAGAGTAATTGTTTATACTTTTTAGCCTATGGTGTTATGGAGTCAGAATAGTAACCAATGAAATATTGTTTGTTACAATGAACACTATAAATTGTGTTCAGTTCTTAATAAAATTAGGTTTTACTTTTGGTAAAACACTTTGTTTTACCAAACCCACAATTTTCTGGGTCTTTTTCCACTGGAAGGTCAAAAAAAAAAGTGTGGGGTTGTTGCCTTGCTTACATTTTTTATTTTGGATGGTCCAAATAAAACCTCACTCTCCAGTATGGAAAGGTGCCCTCTTGGCTTCGAAAGTGCTTGTTGTGGTGCCTCAGCAGGCAGGGGTGGGAGCCCTTGCTATCACAAGTTGTTTTAGATCCAAAGGTGACTGATGTGTCAGCAAGGATGATGGCTATCATGAATATGCATAGCAAGAGATGTAGCTGTTCCAAGCAGCTCAAAGGCAAAATGCCAGCCAGACTTAAAGAAAAAGTAGAACAACACCCCCCACCTCCTCTCCCCAACCTCCTTCCCCTCTTGCTCCTGTTCTTGGGAAAGGGGGCACAGAGAGGTAGCAGAGCTTGCATCCATCACAGGACGAGGCATCCAGGTGGGCTGGGAGCTCCCTGGGTGTGAAGGTCACCCCCTGCATCCTGCAAATGCCACTGCAAGGGGCTTGCCTCTGGATTCATTTGGGCTTGGATGCACAACTTCCATCCTGCCATTGCTTTGCTGCTTTACCCATGGGATGTTCCATGGCTGTGGTGAGCAACCTCCACAAGCAGGAGATGCTTCCCTGCACCCCAAACACAAGCAGCTGTGCTGCTCTGCAGGAAGGGGTTTCCTGAGGAATTCTGCCATGTGGGATCCTGTCTGGCGCTGTCCTGGGAGGGAAGCACTGATGTTTGCATCTGGCAACACACTGGGATTACTGGTGTCAGCTTCATGTTCAGGGGACAAAGGGAAGAGCCTCTCGGGTGGGGGCTGGCAACCATGGAGGAGACAGCTCCATTTTCTGCCATGAAAAACCCATTTTCAGTCCAATTACCCAGAAAATGTGGCTTTAAAAGGCAGTTTTTCCATGAGGAAAAAGCTAAGAAATTGAGAGAGTGGAAAATTCCTCTGGAAATCTAACATGAGGCGAATTCCCATAGTGATATGAAATTATTTTTGTAAAGAAATGGGTTGATTGTTTTTTCCTGCAGATTTTTCCAAGGGACTCTGCCTGTGTTCTGGAGAACTATTGTATCTCGCAGTGAGGTTTATCAGAAAGGACATGAGATGCAGTCATAACGAGAAGTAATAAGTTTCTGCTGATTAGTAAGGAATGCTCTGGACTTGTTGAACACGGTGGAATTAGTAACAAGTTAATCCATCAAATCTGAGGCCAGCACCAGTAACTGACTCTTCCAGATGGGGGCACATAAAGATGAAAAATAACTGCTGAAACCCACTGAAAAGTCAAGAGCAGATCTGGGATTCCTCTGCATGAGTCAGAGGATCTTCAAAACACTTCCACTTGCTGTAGGACAGGAATAATCCCTTGAAATCCTCCTGAACCTATGCCACGGAGAAAGAAGGGCTCCAAACCATATCCCCTCTTCTCTGGACTCAGAGTTTGCTGGTACTCTGTGTGCTTGAGATGCAGCTTTTCTTCAGCAGGACATCCTTGTGTGGAGATGTAGTGGCAAATTTTACCTTGGAACAGAGAAAATCTCAGACTAAAGCCATGAAGTAGAGTTAGAATATTCACAGACTGCAGAGTTAGAATGTTCTCACACATGGAATTAAAACAATCCCATTCTCAGGACCAGTTTGGTGCCAACATAAGAACAAGAATGTTAAACAATATTGCACCTGCATAAAGATACGTGTGCTCTTTCATAATTGGTTAGGATAATTGTTTATACCTTTCAGCCCATGGCATGAGGGAGTCAGAGTTTTAACCAATGGAAGTTTGTTTGCTATGATCTATTTTATATATTGAGTGTAATTTTTCAACAAATTGCCTTTTTGCCTTCCTGACTGAATTGGAGTCTCTATCGTGTCATGTTGTGACTCAACAGTGACATGGAGTGAGTGGCTCTGGGAAGGGCGAGCTGTGCCTGGGGATGCCAGAGCAGCAGAGAGCAGCCCCTGACTGCTGCTCTCTCCTGGGCCCCCAGGGCACTCATCCAGCACCTCAGGGCTCTGCAGGTGTCAGTGTGCAGCTGGCAGCGTTGCCAAGTCTGGATGAGCCCCTCGGGCACGTGTGTTTTCCCCAGGTATTTCAGAGTTCCACTACAGCTGATTTCCAAGGGCATTGGGAGCTCAAGTGCCTTTTGAGAATAGGAGGCTCTGTCTCTCTTTGCTTGTATGTGAAATGGAAGTAAGGGCACTTCACCACACTCCTGTTTGAAGACTGCATTAAGGGCACCAAGTGCTACATGAATAAAGGACCATAAATAACAACTTTGCCTTTTTGCTACAGCCACCAGCAGGTATCAGCAGCAGCAGCTTGCTCTGGATTCCAGCCATCCCCATCCAGGGCTTACTTCGGTTTATAGTAATAATTATTTGGTCAGTTTTAACTGTTTGGCCTTCTGTGGGTGTTTGATGGGAGACACAGAGGACTTTTACTTCCCTTTTGGTGTGAGCTTATGAGTAAGCCAAGCTTGATCAGTGCAGCATCCCTGTGCCCTTTAACCAAAACCAAAACCTCATGTCACTCCTCACTGCTACTGTGGTCACATGTTGTTTAAGCAAGGAACAGCAGCAAAACTTTCCAGTTCCTGTATTTGCTGCTCTGTTCCCTGTGAAGAATAGCAGCTGTCCTTTGGCTGGGCTGGATTTGAGGTAGCATCAGACTGGATACAAGCCAGTAGTTGGAGAAGTGCATGCAAAACAGTTGTAATGACAGGATCAAACAAGAGGACAGCAAGTTAGAGAGAACCACGACCAGTGCAGGTGGAGTCAGAGCAGTGGCCGTGGCTGGGGAGCTTTGGTTTCCTTGCAAAGGATTCATGGATGTTCCAGCTCGTGTTACAGTAATAACCTGAGCAATTACTGCTTGTGGTAGGACTGTGAAGAGGGGTTTGGGGAATTCCTGTCTGTAACCACAGCCAGAGCTCCACTCTCTCAGCTGATGGAGAAAATCCTGGCCCAGGGCTGCAGCTGGGGACAGGCAGGTAGCTCTGTGCTTCTGACTGAAGGTGTAGCACTGGCACTGCCTGGTGTGCCAGGCTAATGGCAATTAAGCACAAAAGAGCATCTAATAAGAGAGGTATAAAACCCTCTTTGTCCCTTGGCAACTCTGCTCTAGGCACCTGCTTGACATCAAAGAAAGCTTCCAAAAACGGAAGCCAGCAAAAGAGGCAGAAAGCAGAAAGAAGCATTATTGTTAAAGCTGACATTAATTTGCATTCTCAATTTAGTCTCACAAATGGCTCTTGGGGGTAATGAGTTACCTGAATCAAACCCTATTGAGGATAGAAATTGTTTTTAATTATAATGCAGAACAGCCTGAATGGCTTTGAGAAGGTGCCCTTTTACTTCGTGTCTGCTGGAAGCAAAGCAGAATTCCTGGTGGCATCTTTCTAAATAATGAGATTTGCAGTAATGATGTGAGACTGTAGGGAGGTTCCTTTCATTCATGAGCAGTAGCCATCAGTCTTAATTTGATAATGCCTCACCTCCACCCCTCTCCTCCCCATCCCTACTTTTCTATGGAGGAGATTCTTCACGACACTCAAAGCAGCCAATGGTATTTAACACCTATGCAAAGGAGATGTAACCAGAGAGCCAGCGAATGAGCCAGATTTAGCACCAGTGCTAAAGATTGTGACCCTTTGAAGATGTTCATAATTTGGACACATAACTGGCTTTTTGTCAGTGAAGGGGCCAGCTGTGCCCTCTCAGAGGGTGGATGGAGGTTCTCTGATCCCCTGGGAAAGAGGCATGAAAATGCAAGGAAATCAATGTTTCACCACCAGGGAAGCAATGACATTCAAATCTTTACAGGATACGTTTGAGCTTTCTGGAGAAAATGTAATCCTTAAGTATTGAGGGGCCTCTTGTGGCCCTGGGAGTGCAGACGCAGGAACTGAGAGTCACAGGGACCACGTGCCACCAACACACAACCCAACCAGCTCAGCACAGCCACACCTTCCTGTGCAGAAAGATTTAAAGAACAGAATTGACTCAGAGAAAGGGAAACTACCAAGGACAACTTTCTAATTAAGCAATGGCAGTTGAATAATTTCTGCCGTCTTTTCTTCCCAAAATCTGGCAGAGGTACAGGGAGACTCCCGTACTCCAAGGTGCTCCCTCTTCCAGGGAGACTGAACACACCTGTGAGCATTTCTGCTCCTGAAGATGTGTGTCTGGTGCCGTCAGAGATGTGCTGGCAGATCCTGCCAGGTTCCCAGCTGGTGTTTCACAGGGTTCAGGTCTCCATGGGGTCAGTGTCATGTCTGTCAGACCTGACAGTAGAGTTGTACATCCAGGACCTCAAATCTCACCCTTTGTATGGTTAATGGTGCCCCTCACTCTGACCCTGCCAGGTCTGTACTTGGACAGTGTTCCCAAAACCATTCCTAACCAAGTGCTGATGAGAGAGTTTCCAGTCTGAGCAGTTGCACTGGTGTTTGGGAGAGCCACATTTTCCCTGTCCCCAAAGAAGGACCTGTGGAAAGGATTGGGGTTCCTAGCACAGAGAAATGGAGCTGCAGTCCTGGGATAATGTGTAGAGGAGTTCCCTACTTGCACAGTATCGGAGCATTTTGTGGTTTTTCATAACCTCATGCAGCAAGTGAAACATTTCATCGAGTCATTTTAATCCATTAGCAATAGATTTCAGGAAAACACCAGTAATGTATGTAACATGCACCCAGGAGAAACAACAAATGGTTAGTAAGAGAATTTAGATTTTAATTAAGTAGATAGTGTATGCTTGCATTTAGTCTTATAAATGAAAATGTATTCACTGTAGAGTAGCTGGGTTCTATTAGATTTCCCTGAACATAAAGAGAAGGGTTGATAATTACTGATTACTGAACTATTAAGGGTTTGTACCTTGGGCTGCTTGATTGTAGCTCTGTTTGCTTCTGTTGCTAAAAGGGCTCTTGTCTGCTACCCAGATATGTGTGAAATAGGCAGCATTTGGACTCAATGTGAAAATTAATTCTAGGTTACAAACCTCAGCAAATGATCCAAATAATAGTGCTGGTTGCTTCTCTCTGGCCAGAACAGTAGGTTTCCATGGCTCGTGGAAGCTGGTGGTAGGGATGCTCCCCATCACTCCTACTCACGAGAGGCCAAGGTGAATGTGCTGCTGAAAGAAGGGTCACTGAGAAAAGAGCTCCTGGAAGTGAAGAGCAGATCAGAGCTTGCCCAGGGTATTCCCATGCTCTGTGACATCTCTTTTGCATGGGAACATCAGGAGATTCCAAGACATACAATGCACTTAAGAAAGTGCTTTATCTCTGAATGTCTTGTCAGTGTTAACTAGAAAAGCCCAGAGATGATTTAGGAGGTAACCAAACATGAACAGTGATTTAGCAGGAGGGAGACTGAGGCACAGGGTTGTTAGGTGATTTATCTTTGAGGAAAGCTATGGGAGATCCCAGCCTGGGATGGAAATTTCCCACCTCCAGCCACTACCTCTGCCTCCTTGGTGCTCTATTTTTTCATGCTCTTGTATTTGCAGCATGCCATGGAATGCTGCTGTTCTCCCTATTTCTGAAGCCAATGCTGAAGCGTTATGTAAAATGCAAGATTTCAGGGACATCTGTAATGCACAGCACCCAGGTTTCAGAGCTGTCCCAGCCACTTTCTCAGTGCAGAACAGCCACAAGGGCAGAGGCTCTGCTTCACACCTGCAGTGATCTCTTTTGATGGGTAATTGCCTGGGGAAAGGGTTTGCCCAGAAGGTAGTAGAGGCAGATGACACCCAGCTTTCCATCTGGCACTTTGGGCTCTATCAGATGGAAACAAGCTGGGATAGCTTCACATTGCCCTGATTTACTGAAAACCAGATGTATTATTTGGGATTTTAGCTTCTCAATAGCATTGAGGCCTTCCTTCTACCATTCTCACTCCTTTAATGCTGGCCCATGTGTCCTATCCAGTTAAATAAACCAGGAAAGTAACCATTAATGTCAAAGTTCCATAATTAAATGCTGACTGAATCACCGCTCAGGCTTGCAACACTTCACTGTAATTTTTAAAGAATATCCAAGTTGACATTAGACTTTTTAAACAGATTAATTAGTCACATTTCATTTTAAGTGCTGTTGACTTAATAGGTACTGCAAATGTACAGTATGTATTTACTTAAAGCCATTATAGCATAATATTTACAGGATATTAACATGTATTAATTACTGTATAATGAACCTCGTGACTACAATATTGCCATTCTTGCATGGCTGTAAAAGTTTTATCATCTTGTGAGGGGGGAGGGAAATTAAAATAAATTGCATGCGCATTGAAAGCTTATTTTTCAGAGGAAATGTGCAAGTTATAAGAAAATGTAAAACAGGGGACCCAGTAAATCACAAACAGCTAACAAATGCTCCAAGACATGCTATAATGTTTTTATGAGCATGTTTTACAACCCATTCATTACGCTGTCTGTCCTTCTGAAAGCTGGTTATTAGACTGACTGTGCGAAGTAACACATGAATATCTGTGCAACTAGCCATGAAATCACAACTAAGCTGATACTTTTATTTTGCCTAGTTCATCCTGGAAGATATCCTAAAGCATTTCCCCCTGGTGCTGTAATTGCCCAGCACAGGGCAACGGGAGAGGTCCAGCTGAGGAGCGGCGTGGGGCTGGTGCAGAGGTGAGTTCCTGGGACCTGTGTGTGCCCAGCTCAGCCTCCTCTTCCTGGGGACAGCTCCTTTTGGCTGCTGGAGTTGGAGATGAACCATGGCTGTGTGTTCTCAGGTCCCTTGGGCCTTTAGCCACATTTTTGGAGGTTTCCAGCCACGGTTTGATGCCACTGGCTGGAGGGAAGAAGGGTTTCTGTGGGTCACTCCTGCAGAGACTTGGGAGTCAGCAGGGTTGCAGGCTGCCAGGTGGCTCCGTGTGCCTGCCCTTCCATGTGGGATTTGCCTGCTGGAAACAAGGAGGACAATAATGCTCGAGGCAAGGGGTCACCAGAGTTTGTCAGCTGCCAGAGGGACAATATTTGCTGCGTGCTGCGAGTCAGCTGTCTGGGGGAGGCTGCAGGTTGGGCTGTCTGTCAGGGGGGTTAAAGGTGTACTTAAACTCAGATGCTGCAGGAAGTGAATGCTCAAGGACCTCTCTGCCTGCTCCTTTTTCATTATGTGTGTGATGTGCAAGATGATGGAAGCAGATAACCCTGGAGAGCCCTCTGCCCACCCTGCAGGCTCCTGTGAAGTGAGCACAGCAGATGCCACAATGGGCACAAAGGGAGCCACCCAGGCCAGTGACAGCCAGGCAGGCTGGCATTCTGTAATTTCCCTTCCACTGCCACATTACAAACAGCTTCATATTCAAATGGCTGCCTGTCTACGATTGTCCAATTATTCACTGCATTCTTTCTTTGATGGCACAGATGTTCTCAATTTCTTGGAGTAGAGGGTTTTTTTTCATCTAAAAAGTTGTTCTGCCTAAGAAATGCAAAATCTCCACAGTTCACCAGGTTCTCTGATGGGTTTGCATAATTGGTCTTCAATTTGCCTATTGTTTTGTAATAGAAAGCCTGTGTTTAATTTCATTTTTGTAAACCTGTAGAAAGAGCAGAACATTCTGCCATTTATGTCATTCTCCTCATTAGGATCTGAGCGGATTGTGAGCATTTAGGCTTGATTTTAAGGCACAGATTGTGCTGAAAGGAACACATGCTTTCCCCTTCCATTGTTTTAAACACTTTAGGAGGCTGATCCAGCAAGATGTTAAACATGTTCAACTCTCTTTGTACCTTTTTGAGAGGTGTCTTTCTCCTGGCAAGGCCAGGCTGATTTCTTGGAGTGTACTGGCATACCAGGTAGGGCAGCCCTGGTCTGGTTGCAAACAGGAATTGTTCCAATTGTGGACATGGTGACTGCATGATTTCCTGGGAAAGGACATTTTGATGCCTGTTCTGGTGATGGCTGCAAGCTGCTCTTGCAATAAGGGGGTACCACACTTTCCTAGGCCTGTTTCCTCTTGTGTAGCTACAAAAACACCTGTTAAACTGTTAAGCAGCATTCATGAAATAATTTGGACTTCTCATTTATATCATTCTTTGATGCTCATTTCTATCTCATTCTGACATGGCAAGGCAAGGTGGTGCAAATATTTAAAAAGCTACGGAAGGGCATTTCTAAAATTTCATCAGAAGAACGAGAACAAAACTCCAGCAAAACCCTACACCAGCTAATGGCAGCTCTGGGGGTGAGGGGGAACTTAGTAGACTGGATGCTGGGAAATAAAAAAAGAAATTGTAAAAGATTAGAGGCTTGCTAGGATAGTTCAAAAGAGATAAAGGGATGACCCAGGGAATTAAAACCTTGCAGCAATCCTACATAAAAGGATTAGGTTAGAGCCCCAGCAACAAAGAAGGGGCCAGCACTGAAGGTGTGCTGGTTACCCCAGCACCTGGCCAGGTGTATTGGTACCCTTCCCTGTTCTAGAGAAAAGCCCTAAGCTTGGTTTTCCCTGAGGCATTCAGTGGAGTGTCTCTAAAAGTTACTGGAAAAGCTACTGGTGTCTCTCTGGCACAGATAGGAATGCAGGGACACTGGAAAGGACCTTCTACCTTCCAGTGACAGTGGTCCAGCCTTGCTGCAGTGTCATGTGCTGCTCACCACGGTGCCTTAATACTCCTAAGAGGCTCATGGCAGTATCCCAAAACAGCTTTAGAGAGGCTTAGCTTCCTGAGGTCACAGGAGAACAGCCAAGTGTGGCTCTTTCCTCATACAGCAAAGGGGGAGCCTGGCAGAGGCTGAGAAAAACCTATTGCAGGTGAATGCTGGCAGCAAAAGAATCAGGTTCCTGCTGCACTGCCTAGATTGGAGAGTGCTGGGGTACAATGGGAACAAGTCCATCCCACCATGGACATGGATCAGCCTGTACTGACAGGCTGTGTGTGGGTCCTGCAGGGACCTTCCCTGCTGCTGCCAGTCCATATTCCTGATCCAGGAGACACTGTCTCCTCAACCCCTTTATGTGCTAGATAAAAATCACATTGTAGTTTGCAGGAAGGGAACCTGCTTTCTGTCACAGTGAGCATGGAAGGAACCACAAGGGACCTCAAAGTGACACATCATACCAACACTTTGTGAGGTCTCTACATTTGTCTCCAGCCTTGTTCTCTGTATCAGATGAACTGATGCTGCAGAAACAACCCTTGCACTATCTGTCTTAGAAGGCAGTCAGGAAATAGGTTTACCAAGCTCCATGCATGTTCTCTGAGAAGATAACAAACACCTCTAGCCAACAATACATCAAATGAGTGTGTCCTGAGATGGGGAGCCACAGATGCTGCCAAAATCTCTACATCAAAGCCCAGAAGATTCCCTTCTCAGCTCTGGGATTTCCAGTCAAAGTCACAATGGACTGGCAATTACTTTGTGTTAGATTTTGAGGACACTGCCCAGAGATAGAGCTGAAAGGTAGAACTGTCTCATGGGTCAGAAGGATGAGCTCACTGACAGCATACATTTCTTTTGGGCTATTATCAATATCAAAGCCCCTTACTTCTTTTGTGCTGGTTTTAGAAGGAAGAGAGATGCTGCTGCCTTGTTTCACTTCCTTCCATCATTAAATAAAAAATGTCCCTTCCAGACCCATCTCCTGTTAGGAGAAGAAATTTGGTATTTCCCAACCTCTGCCTCAGTGCATAGTCCTGTTGTTCAGCTCACAGAAATTCAGTGTTGTCTTTGCAAAACACTAGGTTGGGATCCCTTTTCCCTCATTATCATCCTCTTTTAGGCTTTCAGGGATCTGGACAGAGTGGAGGAGGAGAGGGCTGGAATCAGTCCTTACTTCAGACACTGAAATCTGCACTTTGGGCCTGTTTTCATGTGTCACTGTCTTGTGCTGCCTTTTCCTTCACAGCTGCCTTTGCCCTCCATAGAGCAGCTTGTGAGCACTGGGGATGGGAATTGCCATCACACCTTGGTGTGAAGGAGCTGCTTCCTGCTCTGTCTCTGAAGAGGAGAGAGCTACAAATTCCTCAGCAAAACTTCAGTTGCTGTTGTTGGCTGCCAAACTCAGAAAACTCAAGGTTTGATTTTCTGTGAGGCCTGTGTTAGGTGGGAGCTTTGCTCTGAGCAGTGGGAAGTGCTGGCTCAGAGTCCTGGTACAGCCCAGCCCTGAACATCTGGATTGAGCAGATGTCCTCAGAAGGCAAAAGTGAGCCACAGGCCCATGGAGAAGTCAGTGTTTGCCCTGGAAGGCAGGTGCCTGGAAAGCACCATTTCTAGAAAGCAGATCTGATGCTTTAAATTTTACAGCTGCTTCTCATCCCTCACTAAAACCTTGTCGTCCAACCCTGGAAATGCAGAGAGTGAATTTCACATATCTGCAGGGAGGGGAAGCCCTGCTCATGCCACCCTGGGGTTTTGCCAGGGCAGCAGTGGCAGAGCTGGGCTGCTGCCCTGTGGTGTCCCTTCCCTTGGCTGTGGCACAGCTCCCACAGCCCCTCTGCCAGGGCAGGGCCCTGCTCCGTGCTGCACACCCAGCCCCTGGAAGCATCAGAAGCCTCTGGAGGGTGAAGGGCCTGCTCTGCAGAGGTTCCTGCTGCCAGGGCTGTGGAGAGGCAGTGCAGGAGCAGGACTGGAGAGAGCCTCTTCCCCTGAGCTCTCAGACTTGACCTCTCTGCTCACTGCTGCAAGGTTTTAGCATCCCCTTCCACGTTGTGGACACGTTTTGTTTAATCGACCAGAGTTTGTCACCTCATTATGACAGCTTAAGTTTTCCTTCCCAACTGCAAGGCCAGTAAACAGAGCAGGTTGGAGCCTGGTTTACACTTAGACTAACTTCCACTGAGTGTTTGTGTCCACAAGGGTAGGGACATGACAATGATTTTCCATCTGATGACAATACTCAGCACCAGTCTGAAAAATGTCAACTATAATTAAAATTTGTTTATATTTTCAGGGATAATATTGCTTATTACTCTTGTTGACAATTGCTGCTTGAAGTTTCTAGGCTTAACTGAATAGGAACTGTTTGTCTTTCTAAGGCAAGTTTCCCCTTTCCCTAGTCACTGATTTGTAGCTAGGTTCAGGAATGGCACAGTTTTAATTGCATGCTCCTCAATTTTTTCCCCCCAATGCTTTTCTAGAGCCATTTAATAACCAGCATTTCAGAAAAATTTTGAGAGCTCAGGGGAAAAAAAATCTATTCACTCTGTAATTCTTGTAGCAAGCACAACCCAAAAGCCCTTTTCTGTGACAGTGTCAATAATTGTTTAATCCATGTAAAACAAGCTGTTTTCCACACAGAGAAGAGCAGGCTCTGTTCTCTGGCCCCACAAACCTGCGGGGTGCGTGGTCACAGCTCAGCGAGCGCTCGGTGACACAGGCAAGGGAGACAGGGCCCTGCTGGGTGCCAGCAGCTCCCACTGCCAGGGGCTGACACAGCCACCGAGGCTTCATCTGAGCCACCAAGCCATCAGGAAACCACGAGACAAACACGCTGGATGGAACATTTGGGAGGGTTTGTTTTGGGTGGCCGGGGAGGTGTGACTGCTGGGGGTGTGATGGGGGTGTTTACAGCACACTGGCAGATCCCACGGCTCCCTTTGAGGTGAGGGTTTGTAAGTGATGGAGGGGCTTGTGCCATCAGCTGCCTGGCTCTGGATGAGGCATCGTGCCTGCAGAGTGCTGGAGGTAACACTAAACCATGGAAGACAATTTTCCTTGTGGGGTGGATAACTCAACCTGGACACAGCCAGCTGAGTGGAAAGTAAAAGGGTTCTAGAGACATCCTGGGCAAAAGGCACCTTTTAGGGCACAGTTGTTTAGGAATATACACTGTAAATACATCTGTCTTGACAGCCACTTCTGCAGCTTGTGCAGAGTGGTACCTGAGGACTTGTTGAGTGTGCAAGGGTCACCACAGGGATCCTGGGGCTTTGCTGAGCTTCTGTTATCCCTTCCAAAGCTATTTGGACTTCAGTAGAATTTTTTACAGAGCTTTTTCCTTATAAAATCATTAGAGTTCTTCCATAATAGTTGTTATTGATGTAATTTAGTAAATAATCCTATTAAATGAGCCAATAGATAAAAGTCTGATCTTGGCTGAGCTTTGGTGCTGCTCAGTGCATGTGCTCTGCTTGTGCTGCTCACCAGGCTCAGCTGACAGTCCATGTAAAGCACCTCACTCCCCACCCTCTTTGGGAAGCCTTGGATCAGTAATCTGCTGGGGATTTTCTTCTCTCACTAAGGTTGCATCTATAGTCATTGGTTAGAACATTTTTTGTTAAAGTACCTCAAATAAGTTTACAAACCACTGTGCATTCTGCCCTCCAGAAATCACAGAATGGTCTGGTTTGGAAGAGACCTTAGAACCCATCGAGTTCCACCCCCTGCCATGGGCAGGGACACTTTCCACCTTCCATCTTCCACCTTCCACTTCCACCTTCCTCCTTCCTCCTTCCTCCTTCCTCCTTCCGCCTTCCTTGTTCATTCTCTTTCTGGTTCCTGTGTAGCCTTGGCCAAATCACTTCATCCCCTCAGCCTGTTTTCCATTTGTAGAGAGGATTAGCAGTACTTCCCTTTCCCGTTCTGCCTGTAGGCTCAAAAAAAGAAATTACTTATTTTGCATACAAATTCATGCATTTTGCATGCAGTCCCTGGTACAGTCAGACCTTATCTTACATGAGACATCTGATGTGTCAGATTATAAATGATAAATACCCATAACCACAAGGACAAGTTTCCTTGAAGTCTGTGTGCATGCTGATGTGGGTAGCAGGGCTGCTCAGTGCTTGCTGAAAGCCCATCACCACAGTTTCCAGTGGCTCCCAAATTATTTCTTCTGTCTCAGTGCCCCTGGTTTGGGGCATCAAGCACAAAAAATATGCAGCATAAACTGAATAACCTTCTGCTGATTTCATGTGATCAAGAGATGCCACACTTGCAATTCAGGAGTAAGTGAGAGAGACTGTTTTCCTTTGTAAGTGTGTTGTGAGCTTTATTGTTTAATATTAAAGCTGCGTTGTGCAAAGTGGCCCATAAATGGCTAATAAAATCAGTGTTTACAGCTTGTAAAGTGCATCAAGACTTTACCCTGCCTTGCCTAGGGAGATTTGTATTTGGGTTTGCTGTCTGGGGTTTAAGACCTGCCCATGGTTTTACTTTTTGGGTCCATTATATACAGATGCTAATAGAGGGTTAGAGAAAAATTTTCAGCTACAGCATACAGCAGCTTGCCTGTGAGAAAATAAAAGCATTCTCACACACTGAATCAAAACAATACAGTGTACCTCAACATCAACATGGAGCAAGAATTCTAAACAGTAGATAAACAACCTGCACCTGCACTTTGGGGACGTGTGTTCACTCATGATTAGTCCACAGTAATTGTTTGTACCACATAGCCAATGGTGCTAGAGAATTAAAATAGCAGCCAATGAAATATCACTTGTGCACAAAATTTGCTATAAATATTAGTCCTTTTTCAATAAGGCTTGCTTAGTGCCTTCTGACCATAAGGAGTCCATGTTGTTTTGTCCATCTCAAGAGCAACATTATAAAGGATGCTGTGGACAAACATCTTTCCCTGTTAACTGAGTTGGGTCCTGCTGAAGCATTGCCCAGAGGAGGAAGAGGAGCTCTGTAGCCCTGCTCCTTCCTCAGCAGCAGGGTGAGGAGTTGGGTGCACCAGGCACATGGTATGGAAAGCTCCAGGATGACCTACCAAACTCCCAGGGAGTCCTGAAAGTAAAATAAGCTCATCATACCCATGTGAGTGTGGGCAGCAGAAATACCAGTTTTATCCTTGGATCTTGCCTTGACCTCCTTTTCCCTCATTTCTGTCTTCACTGATGTTACACAGACTTTTTTTCCTTTTCATTCCTTGATTTTGTTTTTTTCTTCTTCTTGGAATGAACTAAGGGAAAAAGGATGAGCCTGCAGCCCTCTTTTTATCTGGTGGTTATACTGGAGCTCCATTTATCTGTTTTAATAATCTTTCATATTTTTGAACAATTCTAAATACATAAATAGTTAAAAACATGGGCCATTTCTTCTGACCAAGAGTACCTGTGAAAACTCCTTGTTTTCTTCTAACCTTGGAGAAAAGGGTTAAGTGTGTAGGTAGCTGAGGTCTTGGACCTAGCAGTGCAAACTCCTGACAGCAAACCTGGCTCATGTCTGGTCAGATCTGCTCCTAAGAGCTCCTTCAGAGGAAGGAAAGGCAAGCAAGCTTTACTGCAGTGAAAAGTGCCTTGCTGACAAGCTGGTCTCCAGGTATGTGGAGATGAACAGTTTTTCTGTTTGCCAGAAAAACCCCACATGAAGATATTCAGTGGTTGAAAGCAGAAACCAAACCCATCCAGGTCCCTGAACTGCTTACCTAGCACCCTGTCAAAGACCATGGTGACTGTCCCTGCTGCCAAATGTGCCCACACACTCACACCTGATGTCAGCCTGAAGCTGGGGGAGGCTTCACAGCTGAGGATCTTTGTTTTATTTTCACACAGGTCTTTACAGACTCTTGTAATGATTAGAACTCTTCTATGTAAAATTTTCAAGCCCTTATGCACTTTGACTCAGGGCTCTGATGAAAGCTTTTCCTGCTCTGGGCACTTGCAGCTTTAAATCTCTCTGTTCTTGGTCTCTGATGGACCTGAAGGAGATCAGTGCAGGTAAAGTGATGGGGAAGGAACTGCCCTTGAGATACTTTTGTAGCAGGAGAGTTTGAACTAAATGCTGGGGTGTGAGGTTATACCCCAGATTGCTATGAGGTCCATTGAATTTAGTGTATAGGGTTATCATATAATCATATACTTGGAATTACTGGATGCTATTTAATTACTAAACCTGCCTTAAGGTGTCTGTTTCCCTGGCTCTCTGGGATGTGTGCAGGGCCATGCAGATCAGAGCACATGGCTGAAGCACATATGCTGCCAGCTCATAACAGGTGACCCTGTCCACTGTCTTTGGCCTCATAACAGTTCATTACATTGTCCAGCATTTTTGAGCCAGAGTAAGTGAGATTTATAGGTTGCCTGGGGATAATCATTTCAAGAAGAAAGATCAATGATATGCAAGGCAGTGGAAAGAACAGCAAGTTCCAATATCTGCCTTGTTAGAAGACATCAAACATCTTCATAAACTATTTAAAGGTAGAAATGATCATTAACCTTTGCTGTAGCCAATTACATTCAGAGTGGTCAATGCCATTTAATGTGAGTCAGGGTGATACCCCATGGGGGTGTGCAGGGATGTTAATGCTTTGAAGTCATTCTCACCCTAGGTCTGTCTTGGAGGACAAGCAAACTGAACAACACGATGTGTCCTGGCTCTCCTCAGAAGAGCTCTCAGGCCTTGCTTGCAGTCGAGCTGCAGCTGCACCACATCAAACAAACAGCTGTGGGTCCTATTTCTACCTCCTTCAGTTAATTACTACTATTTTTAATATGATATGGAAGCATCCAATTTTTCCTGTGGAGGAAATCACAACCCAGGTTGTTTCTTGCAGAGCCAGGAGAAGAACAGATTGTTCAGGCTTGGCTTGCTCCTTTGGAACCACCTCGAGGAGCTGATGGCCCCATCCCTCTTTGAGACACTTGCAGCTCTACAGCAATACATCCCTTGGCTGCTTTTCTTTAAATGCTTTAGTCATGCTGCTGTGATTTAAGTGTGATCTGTTGTTGATAATCTCAATCCTGCCTCTTCTCCTCCCAGCCCCACTGATGCTGAATCAATGACATTTTTCCTAAGCTGCCTGCATCTGGTGTTTTACTGACGACTGCATGTGGCCCTCTCACTTTAATTACTTCTGCTGTGTCTAACACTATATGCTCTATAATGTTTCAGAGACTGCTTGCAATTAAAATAAAAAATAAGTAATACATTACAGGTTACAACCCAGTCAGTCTCTTTACAGTCAGCTTTATGCACTGAAATGTCCAAGTGCCTCAAAGCCCATGGAGCAGTAAGGAAAGCCTGGGACACAGGAATGGTCAAGAGGAGTCCTGTCTTTCTAGGTTCCTGAAAGGCATCATTTCCTGAAGGTTTCTTTATTTTTCCAATTCCTTTCTTCTTGATAGAAAATGTCAACACACTTAACTTTCCCCCCCCTCCCCGGTTTCCAGGGGACTCAATGTAATCAGGTTCCTTGCTGGGGAAGGGCTGTGTTTGTACCAAGAGAGCTCAACTGATGGTTGGGGCACTTCAGTTTTGTAACTGCTTTAACAGCAGGTTGGGAGGGACTAATCAGATGCAGTTTTGAGTATTCTGGCTTCAGATCAACAAAATGCTTAAGCATGTGCTTAATTTTAAGCACCGCAATGGTTTTGCCCACGAAAAACAGGGACAAAATGTCATCCAGCCATCCTGCTGAGTAATCCTCACAATTATTCCTCATTCTTGTTTTTCTCCTCAGTCCTTCTTTGCCCCCACAAAATCTTTTAGGCATTCTAGAAGAGAGAGCACAGAGAAGCTGAAATGAAACAGCTCATGCAGGGAAGCAAAAGCAATGTGGGGAATTTTCGTGTAGCAATCCAAGCAGCAGATTTCTGTTATTATAAATACTGGCTGAATCCACTTGTGAAAATATACAACAGTCAATTTGCATGTAAAGTGACAAATTAAAATCTAAAATTCCCCATTTTGTTCTCTGAGTGGAATGTAAGATGACAAGCTTTGAAAAATGCCTGAGCTCTGCTCCAGTGGCGCCCCCAGTCTGGTGGTGCTGCAGCCATCACATTGAACCCGAGTGTGACAGAGCCAGTAGCAGCACATGGAAACAACTTGATAAATACTCAGAGGTGTTGGGTGCCTAAAAATCATTTCTGTTGGGTGATTTTTAGCACCTGGTCCCTGGAAACTGGGAACTGGGTTGAAGTACAACCACTCTTTGCATGAAGATCAGAAAAGTGCCTTCTATCAGCAAGGGACAGAAGTATTTGTCAGTCCCATAGGGTGTAACACCATAGCAGTGGCTGCATCTCATTTTGGCTAAAAGGCAGAACCTGTCTGAGCAGGGGCCTGGTGTTCAAAGGAAAGTGCACATGGAGCAGCCCTTCCCAGCTTCACCCTCTCAGCTTGCAGGAAGGAGGGAGTTAAACACATGCTGATCCATACCTTTTGTCAACCCTGCAGCCTTTCCTGGTATCTTTTCCAGTTCCTTTCTGTGTGAATTGGGAAAGCCACAGTGGCACAGGGTGCCCAGGACAGGCCTGGGTGTTGGTATCTGCATTTTGTGGTAGCTGAAGGAAAGCTGTTCATCAAAGAAACTCAGCAAATCGTCCCTGCTTATGGTCTGCTGTGTGTTGGCATTTCACTGGTAAGAACATCTCAGACTGGCCTGTAGAACTTCCCCTGGTCCACTGACCTGTCCAGGCTTTTTGCTCATTGCCACCCTTCCTACCAACCCCCCCCAAACGTTGCAGTATCAGAGAATCCTCTTGCCCTGAGTTAGAAAAATAACTAAAACACAGGCAATGTTCACACCTGCACCAGCCTGCTTTTTGCCCTGGAATCATCTCTCCTTTCTGCTCCCTTGTTTTGCACCTGCTGGGTGGAGGCACCGTGTGGTGCCCCCTCATTGCTGCAGCAGCTCAGCTCCCTCTGTGGCAGGCTCAGGGCACGGGTAGGTGCCACTGTTCATTTGTTACACTGGCAAACAGCAGCAGCCCAGCTGACACTTGCATCCATGAGAGCTTTCCTCTGTGGAAATTCACTTAATCTTTTCTGACACTCTTTTGGTGTTTCAAGACAAAAAGCACTGGTTTATTCCCACTCCCAGACACTGATGTAGAGACCTGGAGGATTCAAGTGTTGATGAACTCCTTTGTTTTAAATGATTGCAGCAGAACATAACAGAGAGTAGTTTTTACAAGGCTAAATGAAATCTAAGTTTTCTGAGTGATGCTGATGTCTTTTCTTAAGGGACATCAATGGCAGCTGCTTGCTGCTCTTCAAAGCAAGCCAGCCTGAACTGCTCACAGTGGCAGAAAACACGAGTGAGGTCTCTGCTGAGCTAAAATCTGCCTTCTCTGGGCTGAGCTCCCTCCTCTCCTGATCCTTGGCCCACTGAATCCGGTAGAAAATATTCCCATGACATGGGATGGGGTGTCCTGAATTTCCCCTGGAGCAGGAAGAGTCGAGAAACCTCTTCACTGCAGTGTTGGGACCATTGTAGATCAAAATCAGGGACCAAAATTGTGGATCAAATGGAGGAGGGAGTAGTACCTGCTGTTCCCAAACACAGAACACAGATATAACCCTAGGTCTCAATCCAGCTGATTCCCCTGTGTTCCTCCAACCAGAGCTCTTGAAGAAGTCCAGCAGAAATCACTCCATGTGCCAAATGTCAGGGGCTATGCACAGTTCTGGTCCAGGCTGAGGGGCTGCAGGTTCCTCATAAACCAGGGAGGCCCAAGCTCTGCTCTCTCTGCCCAGCCCTGTGCCTGGAGAGCTGCATTTCTCAGGGCAGCAGTGCCAGCAAGAGACAGCTGGACAGGCTGTCCCTGGAGTGTGAGCCCTGGCCTCTCCCCCTGCAGATGGGAACTGCTCTGATGGCCATCATGTTAAACTGTGCTCACAGGCTCCAACCTCAGAGTGAACCAAATGCTCCTCCCCAGGCCTGCAGGTTGTGCCACACTCCCACTGCAGCCATCTCAAAAAGAAAATATGTTTCTGCTTTGGTTTGTTCTGTTTTATTCCTGCCCATATCAAATGGCAGCGCTAGGAATGGGCAGTGCTACAGGGAGAAGCCATCAGCTAGTGCTGGAGGAAGGATTCTAGACATAGCACACTCACAAAACAGTGGTTAACAACATTCTGAAGAAAAACAGATCTCTAGTGCACAGTGCCCAGCATCCAAGTGATTTTCCAGAGCAGGCAGGTGGGAAGAGCAGCAGTGCTATAAAGGAGGGAGTTGGGGCTCTCCTTCTGCATGTAGGAGAATTTCTTAATTCAGTGTCAGAGAGGAATGTAGAGGTTGTTTCCCAACCCTTCCCAAGCCTGTGTTGCAGTTTATCAGAAGGAGACCTGGGGCTTCAGGCATTTCATGAGCCTTTTAAACCCCTGATTTTCCTCTGCTCTCCTCTCAGCCCCTCATTCCCTGTCCCTCACAGGGTTTGCCCTGCTCCCACAGCAGTGCAGAAAGCTGTCAGCTGGCACAGCAGGGACATCAGCTTTGCACACAGGGATGTGTGGCCACACAACACCCTGCTCCCATCCACAGTGGCCACATGCTGTGACAACCCTCCCAAGCAGCACAGCCAGCTCCTGATCTGAGGAGAGGGAGGTGATGGTTCTGTATAAGAAACTTACAGGAAAGTTGTTAAAAACAAACACAAACCCCAAAAGCTCTCCCCACCCAAAAGAGCAAGATCCTCAAGGCCCCTGGTGTGGGATGGTTCACCTGGCTGTTCCAGGTGCTCCCTCTCCAGGCTGAGCTCTCCCTGAAACGACACTGCCACAGACCTGGCACATCTCCCCCCACAGTGATTAACTAATGCTCACGGTGCCTACTCAGTGAGAGACATCTAAAGCTCCAGAAAGAAGGATATTTTGATGGCAATATCTATTCATAAACCCCTTGGAGCAGAGCTGGAGGGAGGCTTCAGCAGAGGAACCCACAGGCACTGGGCTTTGCCAAGGGAGGAGAGGCAGCAGCCAAGCCAGCAGTGAGCTGTACCCAGCTGTTGTCCTGCTAGGCTAAAATCAGAGCTGGTGATTCAGAGAAGCATCCTACAGCTTTACCTCTGCTGAAGGATTTCCCCTGCATGAAGAAGGAGCCTGGGTTTTCTCTGCATTCCAAAGCATTGCTTCCCTTGTAGAGCAGGGATGTGTTTATTTAAGGAGGAGGTTAGGGTCCTGGAAGGGAGAGGGTGAGTGAGGAAGGTGTGTAGGTAAAAAAGAGTCAGTGGTACTCACTCTACTGCCAACCCTGTATAATACTACTATTTCAGCCTTTGTTCAAAGAGGAATGATTATCCAGCACACCCTTTATTTTTCAGCCAAGAGGGAGAGCCTGGATACAACCTCACAACTACCTCTCTGCACCAAGGGCTTCCAAAAGCACTCAAGGTGTGTTAAAGCAGAGTCTCAGGCTGCCAAAAACCTGCTGGGCTCTGCGGGGTGCATCCCTAAAGAGGCTGTGAGGTGCCAGGCAGGAGCTGGCTCCTGGCCTGGCTGTGGCACAAACTGCAGGGGTTCCTGGTGGTCCCCATGCACCTTGGCAGGAGTGCCTGGCTGCAGCCCCACTCGAATGAGCAGTGATTGAAAGGGCTGCCGTGGTGCTGTAAGATATTATTAACCTACACCAGCCCTGCTGCAGCCTGTGTGTGTGGATGACATAAAACACCAGGATAAAGCTGTGTTAATCAGGGATATTCAGAGAGCTAACACATCCCTCCTAGCGTGGGCGGGGATGTTGGATGTGTTACCCTCTGAGGTTCATGGAATAGCAGCAGCAGCAACGTGCTGCTCCTGCTTTGCTGAAAGGCTGTGCATTTAATTTCTGCTTCTAAGTAGTGCTATTTGCAAATCCATGGAGGGTACAGAGCAGATTTCTAGGACATGGACTTGTATATATTCATCCTTTTCATCTGACACTCTTGACCTTGGGGTATAATGTATGCTTGTGTACCTTTGTAGAGTGCCCTTTGCCAGACAAGTGAGGCAAGAAGATGAGCCAAAGGTTGTGGTACTGATCTGGATTTGGGAAGACATGGGTTTAATTCCCTATCCTTATGCAGTCTCCTTTTGACAAAATCTCGCATAATAAAAACCTTCAGGAGGTGAGGTTCAGCAAGAATGGCACAGAAACGGCAACAGAAAAAAAAATCATTTGTTAAAAGGTAGAAAACATCCTAAGGCCCTTGGTTCTTATCTGTCAAGTATTGTGTCTTGCCTAGAGGTCTGAGACCTTGTGTGTGTGTGCTCTGCTCAGCTGCAAACAGTCAGAATAATGAAGATGGACATTTTTGGCTCTCTGGATCAAATAGTGATGGTTGTGACTGCAAATTAATAGAAGACAGGGAAAGTAAGAAAGTAAAAGGCTGTTTCTCAAGCACTGGCTGCCAGAATCTCTTCACAGAGTAAAGGTGGGTCAGACAGGGCAGCTGCCTGATAAATCTACCTGGGATGTCTCTGTTTCCATCCTGTTACAGAAGAGTTCACATAATGGCTCCAGCCAGGGAATGGTGGGAACCCTGAGCAGACAAGTCCTGGTGATTCATTAATTTATTTATTTATTTTCCCAAACTCCAGAGACTCTTTAAAAGACTTTCCTAATGTGATTGTAATAATTTCTACCCACAGACAGCTCTGACTTAATTTTCAAGGATGATCTCCACTTCAGAGGTGGCAAAAGGATTATTTTAAATGGCACATGCAAGCAGCAGATTAAATGCATTTCTTGTAAGTCCAGTGGAGCAGCCAGCACAGCTGAGATGTCCTGGACTCCTGTTTATCTCTGAGAGAAACCAAGGCTGACAGCCAAGGAGTCTCAAGTTATTGTTTGGGCAAGAGCAACATCATGTCCACAGCAGAAATCACCCACTTCACTTTCTCAGCTCCATGCTCTCTGAAGAAATGTCATGAGCTTCTCTGAAAAGTATTTGCTTTCTTCATTGCCCAAGGTCCCTGCACCCTTGGTGCCACACCCAGTGGGTGTGATGGGACCCAGACATAGGAGCAGGACAAAGATGCACTTGGTGAGAAAGTTTTATCCAACAAGAGATTTAACCTCACCCCCCACTGGTGGTGGGACTTCCCTGCTGCAGGCAGGGGATCAGAGCAATGCCTTCCAGTCCTGTGGATCTCAGTCTTGCCATGTGCACACAGCAGATCCTGAGTGTCACCCTGTTCTTGAAAGCCTTCTGAAAAGTTTCTATTCTCCAGTCAGATTTTCTCACACATTGTACCAAAAACACCAGCTTTGTTTCCATTCCTTCCTGGAGAAGGGAATCTGATGGACTGGTCACTTCGCCAGTCTGGTTGAGAGGTGGGATTTCACCTTCCAATCCTCTCTCACTTTGCAGACCCTATAAATTGTGTATCCATGATAAACGGGGCTCCTTTCTGGGGGCCTCGGCTGTTCTCTGGATTGTGGTGAAACCCCGTCCTTCTTCTCATGTCCTGTTGCCACACCTGAGGATGGGGATTGTGCTGTCTCATTTGCAAAGGCCTTTTGATCCCATTTTCATTGCAGGAAACAAGGGTGAGTAGCAACCCAGCAGACACCACAGACAGTGGGAAATGGTTTGAGGGAGGGTTTTACCAGTGGGAAATTCTCTCCCTGCCCTTGGCATTGGCAGGCTGGGAGGCTCCTCTGTCAGATGCTCTCTCTGGGCCCCCCCACCTCCAGTGGCTGCCTGACCTCTCATCACAGACTGGTCCATCTCCCCTGGAACTCACCAGCAACGACCAGGCTGGTGTGATGCCCATCAGAACACACCCAGGATTGCCAGTGTGAGACAGCAAACCCTGCCCAGCCTGGAAGGCTTTGCTTGAGAGGTGCCCGTGGTGCTGATGGAAAAGCCCTTTGCCGTGGCTGTGCAGCAGGCACTGCGTGGCTGGCTGAGGCAAAGGCTGGAGATGGAGCTCACTTAGCAGGAGGCAGAGCAGGTGGCTGAGCAGCAGGGAGGAAGGCTTGCCAAGCACACACATCACTAGGAGCGTGAAAGGAAACAATTTGTTTAACTAGTTTGCCAAATAATATCTATATTACGAATGCACCAAACGTGGCTTATTCCTGCTCGCTGGAGGGTCCTTGCTTCCAGGAGGAACGTGCTGTTTCCTCCAGTTCACAGCTAGGGAAAGGCTGGGAAATGCTGCCCAAGTCCCAGTGGGTCTTTGCTGCAAATCAGTGAAGGTGGAGGCTGGGTTTGTGCTCCTGTGGGTGGCTCCAGCTTTCCCAGGGGACAGTTCTGCTCAGTGTGTTCCAGAGTCTTCCTGCAGCTGCTCTCAGCTTTGAGTTTGCACCTGTTTGTCCCAGTTTTGGGGAGCTCCAGGGTGCATGGCAGACACCTGGGAAGTGCTGCTTCTCAGCTGGCCCCTGTGGCTCCCTGTAGAGCCTGATGTTCTCCTAACAGGCCTAAAAGATGGAGTTTCAAGTGCTCACAACCCTCACCTAAGGCCAGCCTTTTCCAAGAGCCAGGTTAGGATCCTAAATTACCCAAATTCCTGCTTTTGGTCTGGAGCCATTCAATGTAGGTCATATCCATGCTCAAAGCTCTGTATCTAATATTAATTAGTGTGTGTGTATGGCAGGGGAGCTGCTGAACTGAGGCCTCAGAACATCAGAGGAGCAGTGAACATCCAGAAAGCAGCAGAGGGAGGGTGACAGGAGGTGTGCAAAGGTGTGCAAAGGTGTGCAAAGGCTGCAGGGTACTTCAGTGTCAGAGCCTCGTGCTGCAGTAACTGAGCACTGCACTCCTAATCCTAATAATAAATCCTAATAAAACTGAAATCCTAATAAAACTGAACAGTGAATTGCCCAAAAGCTGGTAATGTTCAAGCTGCAACCAACTCCTCTGATTTTCCCTAAGTGACAGGGTTTAAAAGCAAAATTGATGAGGAGATGGATGTGACATATGACATACAAGGGCATTAGTGGAACTCTAGAAAAACATTCACAGCAGCATAAGAAAAATAAACACAGTGGAAAAGTATTTATGGATCTACACTGACTTAAATGGTCACCAAAACAATTTCTTTTTCTGTCTCCCACAGGAGGAAAAAAAAAGGAAACTAGGAAATATAATACAAACACAAACTTCAGCACTGCCTGTTGCCTGGCATTTAGAGCTTTTCTGGAGCTTCCAAAACACTGCATGTGCCTGGATATAGGCAGTGCCACACAAACACACCTGCTGATCTTTGCAAGAGCTGAGGTGCTTTCCCTGCTCTGTCAAAAGGCATTTGGGGTTGGTGGTTGGCAGGAGGGGAAGGCAGAGAGAAGGGCTGGAAGGTTTGAAAGTGGCATAACCAGGCAGGCAGCTTCCCCTCTGCTCCCAGTTGTACTTTCCCATCGTGACTGCAGAAATATTTTCCTCTAGTCCTTCAGCTTCACTTAACTCTCCCTTTGATCAGTGTTTATAGTAATGGAGCTTGGTATAAGCTCTAATATCCCTAAATGCTGTAAATATATATCTACAAACACTAAACAAAACATTCTCTATATAATAATCAGAGACCAGAACTGTGAATTAGGGCCCCAGACAAGGCAGATGCACAGCAACAATTCTCAAGGACTTTGAAGTTAAAAGCCTGGCTGTGTAAATGTAAGAGCTTTTGTAAGTCAAACTAAAAGTCTCATTAACGTGAAAGTTCCACGATCAGAAACCTGACTGGTTCAATGAGAATCCCCAAGGACACGAGTATTTAGCACACTTTCTAATTAAAAGAAGTGAATTATGGTACAGCAGTTAAAATATAGTTTATACTGGTGTAGGAATTATGCAGTAGATTGTGTGTGCAGGGACAGGACACCCTGCCAGGGCTCTGCAAACAGGACAGGAGCAAACCAAGGTGCACCTGGGCAGGACTGAGAGCCCCCTGTGTGAGGGGTGTTGTCACCTTGGGTAAGAAAGCCTGATCTTCTGGGGCACTGCAGAAAGTTCACCTTCACTGCACTCCCCTCCAGACCTGAACTGCAAGGAAACATTGCTGGGACACCACTGAAATCTGACACGTGGAGTGTCCCCACCATCCTTTGGTGTGCCCACCATCCTCTGGGAACATTGTGTTTCTTACCTTGGGCAGGGGGCCTGGGGGGGTCTCTGCCTGTTCTGGCTCCAGGCCTGCTCTGATTCCCAGCTGGGCCAGGCACTGGCAATGGCTGGGCTGGGCAAGTTGGTGTCCACGAATCCCTCCCTGCTGAGCAGAGGCTGCTAAAAATTCCCAGATAATGCTAAAGCTGTCCCCTGGACCTCAGTCCCACCAGAGGAAGCAGCTCAGGTTTCTGGTTTGATGAGTGGATGCTCCACCTTGGCAAACCATTGCCAGTGAGCACTGTCCCACCCACAGTGGAGGAAAGGGTGCTGTGTTTGTGGCAGCCATGACCTGCCCTGCTCTGGGACATCAGTTATCTTCTGAGGAATCGTGTTAATCAAAGCTAGAAGAACCATTCTGAACGAGAAATAACTGATTATTCAATAAAATCACATCTTTACTGGGGAGCAGTGGGGGAGACGAATAAATTACTAACTCCTTCTAATAATGCAGTGCTCTTAAAAACTGCTTTTGTTTCAATATCCTGCATTTTCTGGAAGCTGTGAAGAATGTGACAGCTTCACCTAAAAAAGAATATGTTCCTTAATGCCAAAAGAAATTATACATCTGAGATGCCATGGATATTTTTAAAAATTGATTTTAGAAAAATGATCGTCCAACTTAAAAAAAAAAATAAATTCCATTGGGTTTATTACCAAATGAAAACCCATTGAAATACTCACATGTGCCAGCAAACTGAAACATCATTTATTGCATGGTTTTGGTGCCAGGACTGAGACCTGGCTAAATTTCTTAGATAGCTAATTTAAATTCAAAACAAAGAGGCTGGTGAGGTTATTAGGTTTAATATTCTTCTATTTTAGGTTAAATATTCTGCTTTTGGTTATTCTTTGCTGTTTCCTTTGACCATGACAGTCTCTCTTTTTTGTACTCTTTTCCAGGCTCCTTCATGCTCTCAGTGCCCCACCTGAGCCCCACCTGCAGGTGTGGGAATCCCAGGGGAGATGGAGGCTTGGCCAAAAGAGGAATCTCCAGGTCTGGGTGTGGCCCCAGTTTGTCTCCCCTCGGCAGAGTACAAAGGACAGGCACCCCATGAGGTTCTGCCTATAAAAGTGGTTTATTAAGGCACTGCTCTGCCTTGCTGTCCTGCAGCCAGGAAACACCACACAGGTACAGGCCCACAGTTATGAAGGGCCCCTTGAAAACTGCCTGCTCGAGTATAGTTCTGGGGGTTTAGGATGGATTGGATGCAGTGTTTGAGAATGCTGTGTGTTCAGGGCCATGTCCTGAAGTCCTCCCTTCCCCAGGCAGAGCCTGGCTGGCTGCAGCTGCAGCTGAGCCTGTGCTCAGTCTGAGGTAATGAGAGCCCCCTCCTGCCCTGTGGCAGCACACCCAGGGATGCTTAGAGTCAGCCTTGCTTCATTTCCCCTTCATTTTCCAGTCCTGGAAACTGGAGGTTAAGTATTTCATTAACCCCTAAATATAGAATATCACATTCATTCGAAACAGTGTTTTCAGGGGAAAAAAAATTATCCAAAGCACTGAGATGAACAGGAGGAGGGGAGGGTGAGGAGACACAAAACTTTCTCGTTTAAGAAACAAATGGGTTCAGGTGGCTTTAGTTGAAAGGGGTGATTAAAAAATGAAAAAGCAAGTGAAGCCAATTGGTTGCAGGAGCTGAGCTGGGGGTGTTTGTGGAATGGAGAGTCACCCAGGTTCCAGGTGTTCCCACCATCTTGCCTCAGATGCCTTCAATGCCCCATCCAAGCCCCTGTGTTTCTCTGTACAGAATAACCCAAGTAAGTACAACTATGTGGAATAAGTTTTTGTTATTCTTTTAGTGCTAGCAGTAGAATTATGTTAATGAGCAGTTTATTCGTTGCTGTCTCTGCTGTGGTTTATCAGCCTGTGCTGCCATTGGTGTCAGACCTGCCTTGTGAGCTGTGAGAGAAGTGAATTGCACTGAACCTGACTGGCTTCAGTTTACACTGGGGGGAATCAATAGTGACTGGGCTTATGACCTCAGTGAAATTGGCACAAATGTTGCTTTTTGAAAATGTAGAAGTTGCCTACATGGTATGAAAGGTGTTTTTGCAGTGTGTTCCCTTTGAGTTGGGCAGAGAACAGGTTTTCTGGCTATCAGTTTGACTGGGTTTCTTAATGAACAGCTGTTCCTCATTGGCAGCCACCAGTTTCTTGTGGATTATTTCTGAAATAGCAAGAGACAGCAGCAATCATTTCTGTTACCCTTGACTAAAGGCTGCCTGTCAAAATGTTTCATCAATCTCTGTAGCAAGAATTAGGGTGTTTATCCCAGCTCATGAGAACTTAGGTGATTTCAAAGGATTTCTCAGTCTGCTTCAGGATTCCTCCAAAAAGTCTGATTTGTGAGGTTTGTGACCAAAGAAAAGAAATGTCTATCAGATCAACAGCTACCTTTCCTTCAAGTGAGTCAAAATGCTGTATCTTCCCTGTGGCATCCTTTAGACAGTTTCTTTTTTGGTCTAAAATGAAGAAGACATGTTTTTGTAAAATATTATTTCAAAGCAGAAATTAGGAAGTCTGAAAGTTTCATTTTGAAAACACAGAAGGAAGAGACTTCCACAGCTTTGAAATTCCTGAGACATATTAAGTGAAATTTTTATCAGACTAGGCATTCCTAGAGTTAACTTTGCAAGAATGACAGACTACCAGCATATTTCATTTAAAACTGTTTTTAAGTGGTAGTGATGCAAAAGCAGAGCTATTTTGGGAAGATCCCCTATGTGAGAGCTGCTGCTGAAATTAGTAGCTCCTGGTGCCTGCCATGTGTTTGTACTTTTAATATAGGTAACCCTGAGCCAAGGTTGGAGACTAATGTCCCACTTAGTTTCTCACCAACGAGCTCTTGCAGTTTGCCCTTTTCTCCTTCCACTCAGGATGTTCTTAGTCCAGGTCAGTAATTGCTCTGAGAAGGAAGGAGTAAAACAGACTCCACAAGAGTGGAATCTTTCACTGCAGGAGTGATAAAGTCCTGGAATGGTCTGCCCAGGAAGGTGGTGGAGTCACCATCCCTGGACATGTTTGAAAGAAGCCTGGATGTGGCCCTCAATGCCATGCTTTAGTTGGTGAGGAGGTGTTAGGTCATAGGTTGGACTTGGTGACCTCCAAGGTCTTTTCCAACCTAGTTCATTCTGGGATTCTGTGAAAAGTGGGTGAAATACGAACACAAGAGACACCCCTGTGTTCAGGCTCACGTGGTAAGGAGGGAAGAAGGCAAGGGCACTCCTGGATCAGTCTAGAAGCTTCCTTGGGATTTCTTGGGGTAAATAATGGCATAGTTTTCACAGTATTTCCATCTCTGATGCTGAGGTAGATGTTTGTGCCATACCTGCTAAGTGCTGTCAGTTTATGCACTGGAGTATTCCCCACCCTGGGTAATACTCTAGGCAAGAATCAGAGGTGTTTGGGATTTGAGGCTCCTGTTCTATCTGTCCTTCATTCGACCCCTTCCACGCTCCTGAATGCCTTCAGCAACCAGGATCAGCCTCCTTCTCAAATCTCCTTCTCCTTTGCTTTTCCCCAGTACATTCTACCTCTGACTAAGACAGTTTTCTTTCTGTTAGCATTTTCACTATATATATGAAAATGCCAACATAATTAAATAAACCAGTGCTGAAACCCTCTAAAGTACAATTATCTTTTGTTTGAAATAGTCCTGGCAGAAATATTGGGAAACTGGCATGTAATTAGTACACTGAGCCCCACTGCAGCATTGAACACAATGCATTAGGGCTCCTAACTCTGACTTCTCCAGGATTCCCATTGACCAGCAATAGTGAATCTGTGAACTGGTTCTATACATTTGCACACTCTTAGTCCAATGATTTTAAATGCTTCAAGCCTATACTCCCCCAGTCCCCATTTTTCTTGTCAGTCTCCTCTCCTGCTTATGCAGAAATCCTCCCATTTAAATGGGTTTCCTCTGCCATCTGTGTGATCAGGGAGAAAGAGTTGGATTAATTGTATGACTCCCAGTGGATCAATCACTTAAGGTCAGACCTTAAAAAGTACCTGGGCCCCCAAAATGGCAGACAGGGTGATTCCACAATACTTGCACATCCAACCCTCCTTGATTCCAGTTGTCTTGGGTGCCTAGACACATCAAAAGTTGCCTGACAAGATAGAGGCCTGAACCCAGGATGTGATGAAGTCAACAGGAAGATTGAAGAAAATCAGTTTTCTGTGAAGAAAATCAGTGGCAGAAAGTCAGCTGTTTGTTGGACATGGAGGCCCCTCTCCTGCAGACGAGGCTCAGGTGCAAAGCCAGAAGCTGCAAGGCCTGGCAGGATCAGTGATGGAGGAGCTGGCAGCTCCCTTACACTTTCTAAAGGGAAAGATCTGCCAAAAGGGAGCACAGCCCTAGAAGTTGTTTGTTTGTCTAACAGCAGGTTGAGTTGGCTTTTATGTTTCCAAATGTGAATCTATGCACCTCCCCACTGATTCAGAGCAGCTGATATGCCAAGAGACCAGGAGGATGACTCCTGGGGGAAAAAAAATTGCTGATAGAGAAGGAAATATCATACTTAGGTATCTGGAGTCCTTTTTATCATAAAAGAGGGAGAGCAAGCTGTGCATGACAGGTATTAGTCCTGTTATGCAATTCAGAACTGGGATGTACACAAGTGCTGCCATGAGAAGGGACTCGTGTGAGAATTGATGTAAAACTGGCCATTAATACTAAAACTACTTTAGCACTTCTATGAGTGCTTTATCTTGGAAGTGCCCCATATAAGCACTTTCAGAGGTAAAAGATGCTGTGAATCTGCAAGGTATTAAAATCTGGTGGGGAGGACCAGTCTGAAAGCAGGTTTTGCACGGAAGCTGCTCCTCAGGGACAGTGCTGCTCCCCTGGCTGTGGGCAGAGCTCCAGGCACAAAGCCCCTCCCAGCTGGGCTCCTTGTGCTCCCTTCCAGCTTCCCTGCACCACAGAGTGATCCAGATTTGTTCCCTGTGACAAATGTTGAATGACTCCTCATGGGAGAGTTCTTGTGTTTGGTCTGGGCTGTCGCTGGTTTCTGTCCCCCCCTGAGCATTGTCCTAGAGGGATGTCAGAGGAAATGGGGATTTGATGCTGCATTTTGTCCCATCCTAGATGGTTTGCCATTGCTGGAGTAGTGATGTGTTCACTCCTGGGATAGGACTTAGAAGCCCTTTGCTAGAAAAATGTGTAGTGACCCTCTAGAGGGAACTGTGTAACAGCACACTCTGTCCTGTAGGGTGGGCTTTTATTACAGGAGGGTCTGGGCAGGACAGTGCAGGCACCCTGAAAGCCCCACAGAAACCTGGGCTGTGCCCCCTGCTCAGCTCAGGGACAAGGACAGGGCCCGGGGCTGCCACCACTGCAAGAAGAGCAGTGGCAGAGCTGGGAGAAGGCACAGCCAGAGCTGGGGGGCTGCAGCAGAGCAGGGCCCTGCAGGGAGCTCGGGGCCACTGCTCCTTCAGCTGGGACAGAAGACACCGACCAGGAGGTGCCACAGCAGAGATTTTGCCATCAGAAAGCCTAGAAGGGATGGGGAGTGCTGCTGGCAGCAATCAGAGGACTAATTAAAGGACTAATTACCACAAAGAAAGGTCAAGTTAATGACAATGGTTAAACAAAGTCACATATTTGTGGTGGCAATTTGGTAGTGCCTTCTCAACCTGCTGAGCACAAAGTGACAGCAGTGCAGGATACTAAAGGAAATATCAAGTCCTACAGATAAGAACAAATGTATTTTGAGGTTGAGGGCCACCTCTGTGTCTTCTCTTTAACAAAGAGTCACCTGCACTCCATGACCTCCATCAGTGGACAGAAGATGGGATTACTGTGCTGTGGCTCCAGGTGCAAGCAGGACACAAAGCCCTGCTCCACTTCAGGAGTAATTCCATGTGTGGACAAGGCCTTTGTGCCTGGAGGTGAGTCCAGGCAGGAGAGCCCTGGCTAAGCCTCCACATGAGCAAGACATGAATCATCTCCTGGGCTTTCTTTGGCCCTCTGATGTGTGAACACAGAGCAGCACTGAGGATCCAGCTCTTCCAACCTGTTAACATCGTGGATGAAAATGCACAATTCTGCCCTTGAAGAAGTGGAATCAGAGGAGTCTGTGATAGGGGAGCATGGCATGGATGAAAGAAGAATGTGAAGGACTTTGAACATGTAAGAGAATGTGAACAGTGGCAATCCCAGAAGGGAAATTCTTCAGGGAATTAGAAGGAAAATAGATGTTAGGGAGGCAGGATTAAAACTGTTTGAAGTCAGAGGAGGGAAGCTGGATCCGAGTTTTGATCATGAAAAGGCTGAGAGGAGGGAGAGTAATCTGAAATCAAAGTACAGATGGAAATCAAACCTGAACATTAAACAACCTGCAAATCTCTCTCTGGAAGAGACGAGATCCAAGGACCCAATAAAGAGAAGTGAGGGGTTTTTCTTAGATCCTTGCAGAGGGCCAGCCTCCACCTGGATAAGGGTCCAAAACTCCCCTGGCCTGGAAGAAAGTGCTTGTCATGACTGAGAAAGATTTGCTACAGGCCCTGAAGGAAGAACCAGCAGGGTTACACCCCTTACCCCCACCCAGTAAACTGGGCTTTTACTTGTCATTTCCACCAGCAATGATGTTTTCTCTCCTCTAAGTGTCTTTTTCTGGCACTGTCCAAAGGGCTGAACTTTTTCTCTCTCTGCTGAGGCCCCCAGATGATGCCCCTGAGTGGGGCTGGCTGGGAGCCAGAGGGAAAACCAGGGCTCCTGCAGCCAGATCCCTCCTTAAGCTGCTGCTGAGCCCTGTGCATGCGTGTGTGGAGTGTCCTGCCAAGCTGACGGGCTGGAGCTGCAGAATTAACAATGTTGACTCAGGCCTGAAGACTTTAAAAGAATTTATATCAACAGATTTTAGAGATCTTAAAATATACAGCTCGAGTAGCCTTAGGTTTCTCAGGCAGCTGCCAAATCAAACTGAATAATAAAATAAAACTGAATAATAAAGTGATTGCACAGTGTAAGATCAAGACAGGGCCAAGCAGAGGCACCTCCAGCAATTACTGGATTGGGAGCAGCCTCCTGACAAGCCTGGGGTTTCTGCTGACATGCTGAGAACCAAAAACAGCAGCAGAATTTCTCCAAATGAAAACAGCTCTTCCCTTGCCTCTGAATTTACTCCCTGTTTCTTCCTCGTGCTCTTTCCTGCCAGCAAGACCCAGGCAGGAGAGGTGCAGGGCAGGGCAGGTAAGGCCAGTGTCAGGTGCTGCTGGTGCAGAGCAGCAGTGGCACTGATGCCATTATGATTTTTGCTTTTTCATATATTCCTCTTGCTATACACTTTTATGTAGCTTTTATGTATCCGTAATGCTTTTAACCTACGTGCTTGTAATTCCCTAAACCTGAGAAGTAGCTCAGACCTAAAGTTCTGTTAAGTCAAAAGACCAAACAGCAGAGTTGGGGGTCAAAACACCCCAGACACCAAGGTCCCCTCCAGAACACATTCTGTAAACCAAGACAGACTCATGCAGGGGGGGACATTCCTCAGTAGGGGGCTTCTCTTGAGCCTCCCATTGGGGAATCTGTGATAGATATGCCAATATGCAAATGTGCAAAGTTCTATAATTGTATACACGGGGTATTTTGCCAGTTCACTCTCCTGGGGTGCATCCAAGGATCCTTAATAAACACCAAGGCAAACCCCTTGTTCCTCTCTAACAGTGTTTGGCTTTTATTTTAAGAGCACAGGTTAAGGCATCAGCAGGAGCAGGAGGAGGAGAAGAGCTGGGTGTGACCCAGGGCAAAGGGAGCCCTGTGGGGAGGGGGCTGTCTGTCAGAATCCCAAGGCCCAAAAAACCTTCAGGGCCTTGGGCCAGCTTACTCTGATTTTGAAAAGTGCACTGGATTCAACTTAAGGCCACGGGAAAAACTTCCTGATTTAGTGACTTATTACAAAGATCTTAGTCTGTAGTTTAGGGAAAAGTGTGTTCAGTTGGATGATAGAAGGTTTTGCAGTGTGAAGTTTAGATACAGAAGTAGTTCTAGAATAAAGTAAAAAGTTTAGTGTGTGGTAGGACAGGGTGAAAGTAATAGAGAACTACAGTACAGCACTGAATTGGATGAAAAATGCCACAGTGAAATGGAAATGCAGTAACAGAGTGATTAACTATTGGTGTGAAAATGAAAATATATGTACATGGTAATTATCTATTGGCCATGTAACCTTTAAAAGACCTTGTAACTGGCAGTCCTGGGATCTCTTTCTTCTGGAATGGCTGAGTTCTACCAGCCTCTGTGAGGGAGTCCTCAAACTCCTGAGAACTTGTAGTAATAAATCTACCTCGAAGCACACCAAACTGAAGATGTCTCACTCCCCAGCATCTCGAGAGCTGTCAAAGGAGGAGCAGACCCCAGAGAGGACAGTGCTGATGGAGATGTGAACCTGGCACTAGAAAGCAGCAATCCGTGTTCTTGGGCTGCTGCCCACACCTGGGACAGGTGTGTCCTCTTGCCCTCTCCCCAAGGGCTGACACTGCAGGTCTTGCAGGTGCCAATGTCCCTTGTAGAGCCCAGCTGTGGGTGGGTACAGGAATGAAGCATCCTTTTTTTTATTTACTTGAAATCTGGAAAAAAAATCAATATTAAAAGCCTAGTGAGGGGTTTAAATAAAACAGTAAATGGCCTTGAGGTGCTCGTTTTTCATTATTTACATTGCAGTAGTGCCTCAAAGCCCTAAAAAGCCCAACTAGGAACCCTCCATTTGCTTTAAAGCCACAAATGTTTTGTTCAGGGGTTTAGAGGGGGGGGAGGTTAGAGGTTTTTTGATGGAAATATTTCATTTTTTGATAAAAACATCCTGGAAAAAATGAAGCTATTGAGGAAGGGGAACCAATTTTTATTCCTTTTTGGTGACATTTTTCATGAGATAAAATGTAATTCCTGAGAAGCTCTAACTTTGGTCCTTTTTTCATCCTTAAAAGGTTTCTTTCTCTCTAGACTCATGGCATCCATTTCCCATTGTCCTATCAGAGTGCCAGGGCAAATATATCTTTCTATTTTGGTATTGTCAAGAGGTAAGGTTTGAAGGGAAAGGTAATATCTTTTCTTAGAGGGACTGATAGAACTGGGAAAAAAGGGACTTATTTTTGGGCATAGAAGCCCTGTCTAACTCTTTTGTTTATAAATTACCCTTCTGTTCTCCCAGAGACCTTCCTGGCTCTACAGTGAACTCTTTTAACTCTCACATAGACACTCAGAAAGCACAGTCATCATTTATCTTTACTGCTCCTGCAATCTCCTCATCACCTCTGCTTTCTCTCCTCCTTCAGCTACTCACTCTTCTCTGTTTTGCAATCTCCTCAAGTGGCATCTGCAGCTGATATTTTATTACTGATGTGTGCCTTTTTCTAATCCTCCATTATGTGGGGCATATCCTTTGTTATCTGTGTTAGACTTCTCTGTGCCCTGGGAATATTTATTGCTAATTGATTCACATAAATGGGAAAGTAAACATTCATTTCTCTTAGAATACACATTTTACTTGCAGCAGGACAATCCCTGGAGCTTTTTATCCTTTCATTCTTTCCATTGTCGTGGCATGCATGGCTGGTTGGAGCTAAAATGGAATAAAGGTGGTGTCTGCAGTGGGCTGAGCAGCACATTCAGCATTTGTGTTTGTGGCTCACTGAGCACACTGGGAGATGTCACAGCTTCCCCAGAAGTCAGTGTTAGATGTGCCTCCACCCCTCTGTGGGGAAAATATCCCCTGCAAGCCCCCAAAAGGGGCAGAGAGGCTGACTGAGGCTCAGGGAGGAGGGAGGCCATCAGTTCTGTTCAGCATTTCCATTAACAGCCTGGATGATGGAATTGACAGTACACCTATGAAACTGAGAGGTGGCTAAGAGGGACTGCAAATGTATTGGGCAACAGAGTGAGAATTCAAATGAGTTCAGCAAACTGCAGAAATGGTTTGGGGGAGAAAAAAAAAAGGGAATTAAATTAGAGACAAGTGAAAGGCACAAAACTTGGGTGGAATAATCAATACAGCGTATGAGGAAGAGGAAGAAGTTCTGTGGAAAGGGAACTGGTGAGTAGGGGAAAATAAAGGCTGGACGAGAAGTTCATCAAGGCTGTGTCACATTGGTGGGAAGAAAAGCCAAGTATAGATAGGACATCAAGTACCAGGCTCCTTGGACAGCAGAAGTGATGCAGAGGGTGCATTAGAAAAGCTTTCTGATGGTGAGCAGTGCTCAGCACAGGCTGAGGGTGCTGAGGAAGGAAGAGCATCTCCCAGGGGTGAGCCAGGCACAGGTGGGGCAGGAGGAGGCAGCAGCATTGTCCCTGAGCCCTGGTGCCTCAGGGATGGGCTTCTTGTCCTTGTGCCCCTCACCCTCCCATGGGGAGCCAGGGAGGGGCAGAGGCCAGGGCTGGTTCAGGGCCCCAGGGGGGCTGTGCAGAGCCCACAGCCCCCCCTGAGCCCCCTCTTCCCTGCTCAGCCTGTGACCCACAACAGGGTTTTGTTCTGGGATGGGAGCATCAGTTTGCCCTGGCCATGCCTGGAGCAGACTGTGGGAACATGGGCTGCTCCATTATGTCTGGTGAAGTGAGAAAAAACTAACACTGGTAAGAGGAGGATATGAGTTTAACTATGCTGTTGGCCTTGAGGCTTTAGGTATCAAGGAGAGATTATTTCAGAGATCAAACTGAATGCTGATTTGAGGGAGTAGCTCATCCCTTTGGAGTGCTCCAAAAGGAAAAGGGAACATTGTCAGTTCAATCTACTGTGGAATTTATAATATTAATGATCTGAAGAACACTTTAGGGATTTCTGTCAGATGTCTATTTTAATTTAAACTCTTGGGTGTTTAACTACCCAAAATATTGAGTTCTAGTCATTATAAAAACTAATAACTGGCTTATTTTGCTGCTAATTCAGAAACTGAGCTTAATTATCTATAGTGAAGGGATATGGTAGTAATCTAAAGTCTACCTGAATAAGACACTGTGGTTAATTGATTCCCCATGAAATGACAAAAGATTCCTTCAGAGAGAAAAGGTGTTTAGTATTCCAGGCTTTCTCAAAGGTACTGGTGTTTCCTCCTTAGGAAGGGGTTTTTTGTGTTTGGCTTGATCAGTTATATTTTATCCTTTTCTTATCATCATTACTGGTTTATTTTAATGAAAAAAAAAAAAAAAAAAAAGCCAGGAGCACTGGATGGTGATGAATTTCCCAGGTGAGAGCTGTGCTGCAGCCCTGTGGTTCAGAGTGCACCTGCAGCAGGTGCTCACAGCAGCCCCTTGCCCCACTGCAGTTGGTGGGCACTGCTTGGTGCCCAATCCCAGGAGGGGAGGTTGCACCTGGCTCGGCATCTGTGTTTGACCTGGACACATGGATGCTTCCACAGGGCTGTGGTTGGGGCTGAGCACAGCCAGGGTTTGGCCCAGCTGGCTTTTCCAAAATCACAGAGTACGTGGAAGGCCAGAGCTGAAGTCGTTTCCTCGCTCTCTGTCCTGTCTCCTCTCTGTTCTGCCATTTCCTTTCTCAAGGCCTCTGAATCTGCCCACTCTCCCACTTGTTTATTTAAGAAAAATTACTTCCTAAGCCAACAGCAAGCAGCTGAAAAAATTAATTTAAACTCCCCCTAAAGTGTATTTGTCAATGTCCACTGTTGTAATTCATTGCATTGTATCCTAGCATCCCCTGAACATGGCAGTGTCAGAACTCTGGTGATGTAGTGCAGTCTCCATGTATAATATATCACAAAAACACTTTCTACTTGGATGATATATGAAGCCAGCCTGGGAGGATTTTGAACCTAAGTTTTGAA
>VZTR01024677.1:3954-31342 GCA_013400775.1 Chaetops frenatus | reverse complement strand
TTTTTTTTTTTTTTTTTTTGTGAAGCTTTGAGTTCTTGAAGGCTTCACCTGAAGCATTTACTGAACATCTGAATATTTTTCCCTTGCCAGGTAGGAGTTAGCAATGGCAATTAACCTCTTGGGGTTTTGTAGGTTGGCTGCCCAAATTGCAAAGATAATGTGTGTGCATCACTATTTACCTGGGTGATTCTGCAAACCTGGTTGTGTTTAAAACAAAATACCAGATGTGAATTGCAGCCTAAACTGGGCAACGTGCAGTTTGGGAGGGCTTTTGGGCAATGGGATGGTGTGTGGAGGTGTGATGGGCATGGGGGACCCCCACTGCCTGGGATAAACCTCCCATCTGAGTCCTGGACTGCTGAGTGTGAGGCACCAGGCTCTGCTCATAAGAACTGCTCTGTAAGGAATGTGTTGGGTGATGTAGCTGGGTGTAACAATGCTGAGAGAGCAGGAGAGCAAGAAAGAGTCAGCTCCCATCAGAGCCCTTCCCAGGCTGTCCCTCCCTGTTCTCTGACCCCAGCCCTCCTCCCTGCACAGCACAGACCGAGGCAGCTGCAGCACAAACCCTTGGAGAAGGCTCTGAGTGGGGATAAAGCAGCTCATCCCTCCTCCCCTGGCAGGTGGTGCCAGCCTGGGGCATGTGAGGGGTTCCAAATAAACCTGCCCCAGTGCTGGGGGGGGGACAGATGTTCCTGCCAGAGGGGCGAGATGTGTGTGATGGGCTCACTCCCCTGAGCAACACCCTGCACCAATTCTCTGTGCTAAACGTGGGTCAGAGGTATGATATGTGTCCCTCTAGGCCATAAAGTCCCAATTCCACCTTCTGCTGGAATTAAGCCTAGCTTAGTGTGGGAGCTTTCCTGTCAGTCCAGCCTCTGTGCAGTAATCTGGGCCTGCAGAATGCACAGGTTTAGTGAGGAGAGGATCTTTTCTTCTTCTGCCCTTGTAATTGGATGCTGTCTAAGCACTTGTACTTTGCTGCTTAACACCATTTTGGAAGTGGTTTTTTGGTTTGTTTATTTTTTTGTTTCTGTGAACTCTAGTATTTTCAGTATTCTGACAAATATTCAATCCTCCTTTGGCTCCTGGGTGGGAGGAACATTGCTGATGCCTCCTGTGCTGGGTATTCCCAGGCTTACACAGTGTGTACGTCTGATTTGCTGAGTCAGTGATAAATCATCAGTTCTCATTCTTGTCCTGTGCCCCCAGCAGGGAACTGTTACAGTGGTGCTGGTTACTCCAGTGCTACACCCACTGCAGGTCAGCAAAGCCATGGCTGAACCACCTCTGCAACAGAACAAAGAAGCAGCAGAGCTGCTTTAACAATGAATTCGTTAAACATTTGCATTTTCATGGAAATCTGATACTATTTCATCTAATCAAAGATTGTACTTGGTTTCCCCAAAGTCTTACATCTCAATCTATAACTGACACACTGTGAAATATCTGAAATCCACTCGAAAGCCCATGGGATCATTGCTGAATTCCACAGCCTTTTAATATATGCAATTACACTGAGATACACAGAAATTACTGTCTTTTTTTTTTTTTCCCACAGGCTTTTCTGCTAGTTCTGTAGAAGGCACATTTTCACCAAGTGGAGAATTTGAATTCTCACCCATAAGACTCTTTGTTCGTTTTTGCCAATAACTTTTATGACTGTCTGCAGTTTCACAGGCTACGTATGCATCCAATACTGTGACTTAAATGTTTCCAGATTTTCTGGCTTATTACTCAAAAAACAGAGTAGAAAAATATCTTTGTGAAAAATTTGTTACAGTTGCTTCTAACATTTTTAGTTAGCACAAGTCTCCAGAACCTGGCTTGTGCAATATGTGTCTCTGAGATACTCTAAGCTCTGGAAATAGCCCTTTCTGCTGAACTCTGGTCTTGTCTGGTCTCCAAAGCTCAACAACCTGGGGCATGGAGCTGCTGCTGCTCCCCCCTTGTTGTTGGTCCTTTATTCTCTGCATCACCTGCACTGTTGGGCATCTGGGCTGGGAATCCCAGGGCTGCTCCTGAGCCAGCAGCTCAGCCATGCCCCCCCTCAGGTGAAATGAGCCCCAACAAGTTGGGAGAGTCTGTTCAAATCTGTTCCCTGCACACTGAGAGGAACAAAGAGGGAAGCCAGCATTCATCATTCAAAAGATAAACATTTGACAGCACAGCTTGACTGTGTCAGGAACACTTCTGTTTTAATAGTGTGCCTGCAAGCTTTCAAAACAAGTGTTTACCTGTCACAATAAACATTTATGAGTGAAGTACACAAAACACACTAAACTTGGAGCTGGCAAGCTTCCAGAAATGCCATGTGCAGTTCAACTCTTGAGCTTGTCATTCCATCCAGCATAAATCTCTTCAGTTTGTCTTGTCTCTTCAGTGTGGGGCTCTCCCAACTGCTTTGGAGACATCTGTCTTGGATGCCTACAGAATCCTGGGAAGTGCAGCAAGTGCCTAGAGCTGACAGGCACATTTAGACCTAACCCTCAAACAGCTGCAATGAACTCACTAATGGCTCCTGGTGAGACTGGGTGTCTTACTGGTAAATAGGAGCTCGTAGTGGAAATGTGGAGCAGAGCACATGGGGCTTCACTTAGGTGTTGGATCAGACCTCAAATTTGGATTTTCTGGTGACTTAAGAGGTATAAAGAGTCTGATCTAGTGGTTGGCCTGGCCTGGATTTGAGTCTCACACATGAGAAGGTCATAAGTTTGCTTGGCTGGGGTTTCCTTTGACCATGCCAAACAATGAGAATTCCCACTTTTTGAGAGATGTTATTTCACTTTGTAGGATTCCTTGCCAAGTCTAACACTGTGCAGCATACTGGAAAAATAGCTAAAGTCAATAAATACAGCCCATAAAAATAAGGTCTGGCACAAGGTTTGCACAGGAAACAATTACGTCTTGCTGGTTTTGGGGGTTTTTTTTAGGCCATTTCACATTTCAAGAGCTTAAGGAAAAGCTGGGAGAGCAAGGGGAATTTCCTCCTGTATATACATTTTACTGTATATACATGTGCATTTAATGTTTTGGGGTTTTTTTTTTGTTTTTTTTTTTTTTTTTTTTTTTTTTTTTTTTTTTTTTTTTTTTTTTTTTTTTTTTTTTTTTGTTGCAGAGTAAAGTACAGGACAGTTTCAGCTGGCCAGATAGTGTGGTCTGACCAGAACGGACAGGTTAAAAAGTTCACATAATGCTGGAGGAACAGCAGCTGAAATGGGAATTGGGAACCTCAGCCTTAGGGTTTCCTGGCTTTGGATTGGGTCTCTTGTATTCTGTAAAACACTTTGAAATCAAGACAATGCTTCTTATACAGGAAACACTTCTCAAGATGGCACAGACAGTTCTACAGCACTTTTTAAGTCTGAGTATGGTGGTTTTGGACTTTGTTAAGGAATTCCTGGCCTGCTGTGGAATTGTTGGTGCAAACCAGAGATTCACACCACCACCTCCCTGCCTGGGCACCCACTTGGGACGGGACTTCAGGTCCTCATGACTCCAGACTTGCAGGTGAGCACTGCAGGCTCCAGGGCAGTTGGTTTTCTCCCATGCCCTGTGGCTTCTCTCAATAGCAATCCCCCTTTCCCCAAGTCCTTGGGTGCTTTCCTGATCCAAGAGATGGCCAAGGCTGCTGCTGAGCAGCCTCTTGCTCTTGCCTCTCCCACAGTCAGCATGGGTGGCCTTCTTTCTGCCTTGACTCCCATGCAACATTTCAAAAGGCTTCATTTTTGTTCTAGTGCAGAATGTGAAAGGCTTTCAACATCTCCATTTAAAAAACAAAAAATTCCAGTGTTTGTGCTCTCAATTTTCCTTCAAAGGGCACAGTGAGAAAAGGGGAAGGTCTGCCCTTGTTCAGTCCTGGCAAGTCCAATCCAGAGCTGAGTAAAAATGCATCTAAAAAAAGGACCTTTCTTCCAATAAATGCCCATTTAATGAATAAAAGAGAAACAATTGAAGTCTGCAGTAATAGAACAATTATGTGCTGTTGTGCATTCCAGCTGGCTACACATTGAACGGGTTCTTAAAACTTGCTGGAAACACAGCAGCCCACGGATCCCATCCATTTCAGGACAGTCGTTATTAGGAAGAAATACCATGTGTCAATCTGCTGATGCCCTGCGAGGGCATTCTGCTCCTGAGATCCATTAATTACCGCTCTGGGGCTCACGTGTGAGAGGGTCCTGGAAGGGGAACCGCGTGTGATGCTCATTAGCACCCGCAGCCTCTGCTCCTTCCTCTGCTGAGCTTCAGAGGGAAGGAGGCTGGGCAGGGGGGGCTGCAGGGGGGCCAGGAGCCCCCCTGGAACAGCTGAGGAAATCAGGGGAGATCTGAATGCCGATCTGAGGTAGGAGGGGGACACAGAGAGAAGACCAAAAAAAGGCAAGGAATGCAAAACAGCCGGTGGGTGCTTGTGCCTGTGAGCCCCAGATGCTCTCTCCTCACACCTCCCTTGGGTATTTGCCTGTGTCGGTGTTCCAGTGGCAGCGGGGAGGATGAAGTGGCCCTGGAATGTGGCTCTGTGTGTGCAGCCCACGCTGGTCAGCAGAGCACATCCCCTGCCAGCGTCATCAATCCCAAATTTGGGGTCAGGGTTGGCACCTCTGGAGCCCCCAGCAAAGGAGTCACTGGATCCAGTCTGCACCCTAAAGCAGCATAAAACTGAGCAAGCTGCTAATTCACTGCCTACGCTGCTTGTCCTTCAGGTGCAGGATTTTAATCAGTGTTTCAGTGTTAATGGAACCGTTTGTTGGACATTTTTGGATGCAAAAACAGGAGAAATGTGTCAGGTTTGGTAATGGCACAAGGGCTTCAGGCTCCCGTTGAGATCCTCGCTTGGTTGGTTCCATAATAATCTTTGGTCACTCAGTAACCGAAAAGGTCATGAGGGGTGTTCAGAGCTGGTGAGTGCTGATTAAACATGATATAAACACCTCTTCTGTGTTAGATGTGTGGAAGGAATTTAAATGTCTGAAGTGCAGAGGAGTAGGGATTAACGAGCTGTGAAGGAAGGAGATGTATTTAAGGTGTTTGTGAATAGGGAGACGATTAAGTTCCTACTCCATATTTAAGACATTAAAACTACTTTGCAGGTCTTTTTTTTTTTTCTTTCAAAAGAAAGCCTGAAAGCCCCCGCAGTTCTGAGTACTTGTCAGGGATGTAATGATGGAAATTTTGTCAGCCTTGCTTTGCATAATAGGGATCATTATGTGACGGTAAATTTCTCTGTATGTTCTGTACGTTCCTAATGTGGGAGGAATAAAATATTCCTGAGGTTTCTTTTGCAGAGCTTGTCAATGAACAGGCTGGGTCAGATTGTCTTCCCATTTATTAGCAGAAAAAGCTAAGATGACTTTATGCAAGCACAACAGCAGGAGATCGGCGTGCTGGGGGAATCAGGCTCATTGGTTCAAATCCTCCCAGCCTGACAGGTACTTCTTTTCTTGTATCAGCTCTATTTTAAGTTCATGTTAGGAAGCTCTGCTTCCTCCTTGAGCTCCTCAAATTCTGCTGGGACAGCAGAGGACCAGGTGGACAATGCACTGCACCTGCATCAGGTGCCAACCCCCTGCCCATGCCCAGGTTAGAGCTGGGGCTGATGGGCTGGGTGAATCTTCCTGAGGGGCTGCAGAGACCCTCAGCTCATGGTTTCAGTGCAGCTGCTTTGGGAGCTCCCAGACACTGCAGAAATCCTTCCTGGAAACAGAAGCCATGGGGTTTTCCTCAGAGGCTCCTCCAAGCCTTTTTAAGGGCTTGAGAGTGTCACATGCCTGTGGAGAGCAGAGCACTGAGCCTTACCTTGGGCTCACACAAACCACAGCTACCTGCTTGAGTAAAAATATGCCCAACCTGGCTAATAATGGCAGGTATGGATTGGAGAGAGGCTCATCTGACCCAGCTCCTGTCTCCTCCGTTGGAATCTCAGTGGGAAACACACAGGGAGGATTGTTAGCCAGGACTTTGCAAAGGCAGGGCAAGTGACTGCAGTCTGCTGAGGGCAAATCAGCCCCAAATTAGCCCCCATGGACCCTCTGGAGCTGCAGGGGGACAGGGAACAAGCCCTGTCAAGCTCTTACTTTCATCTGAAAGTATGAGCTTCCATCTCGAGCTCTTCAGGTACTTTTGCTGTCTGCAAGAGGCTTCTGTGGCATCCACAGGACACATTGGGGTACCCAGAGCTGAGAATGGCATTCAGGGGTAAAATTAGTAGTTGTTGGAATAAATTGCATTTTCTAACAGGCAAGGCAATGTGTCCTTCCACAGGCAGTAAGTAGGTATTTGTTCAAAACAATTAGACTCCATAGCCCAGTTTAGTACTTAATCAATTTATGTGGTTTGTTAAAGTACCTGCATATGCCCTTAATAAGTACTGACACCCTTTTCCTAGAGCACTGCTATGTGCTTACAGAGAAATTACACTTTTAATTATGCCACACAAGCCTAATGGAAAATCTAATTATGACAGCAATATTTTTCAGCTTTTGTACAAATAGTGCATTTTCTGTAATGCAGTTGGAAGTGTTGGCTTTGCTGTAGAGCTTTGGGACAGGAAATTGATTCAGAGCAGAGTTTGTGCTGTGCTTCATGGATTATTTATTAATCACTGCTATGTGTTATTTGTGTGCTGTCACAAATGTCCTGGTTGTTGATGCAGTAAAACAGGCAGATGGGAGTCTTTGCTCAAAAGATTCTCGCTGGTCTCAACCCAACACTGATGCAGCAGTGGAAATGCTGAAGCTGCTACTCAGGGGTTTGTGTCCTGACTTTTGATTCTCTGGTGTCTGATGTGGTGTGAACTCTGCAATGTTTGGCATGGATGAGGATGTTCACGTTTCCCTTGTATGCAATTAGGGCTCAGCTCATCTTGGAGCCTCTTTTTTCTTGGGGACAATGTACAAATAATTTAGATCAGGACATCACTCCACCCCTCTCCTTCTGAAGCGACCTGCTGCTCACTGGCTTTCCACGGTCATGGTTTCTCTAGTAGCTCCACCTCACCAGAGAGTGAGGAATAGATTGTGTGGAATAAAAGTCTCTGCTTTACTCAGGTTCTCCCCTTTGTGAGCTCCAGACAGTCCCAGGGATTTTGTTAGAGCTCACCAGTACTTTCTGCAAACTCAGGAATCCTTCTGGTGCTTCAACACAGCGTGAGCTTAGTTTGGCTGTTGCTCATTCAAAGAGAAGAGCTGGGGTTTTCAGGGCTGTCCAGAGTGGGGCTGAGCCTGTTTGTGCTCAGTACCCAGCATGAGCATCAGCAGGGACAGAGCCAGATGTCTCTTAGTGTGTAGAGTGTCTTTTTCTGCAAACTCTAAAGCATATTGCAGAAGTGTAACCTCTCCTGCCATCACCTCTGCCTAGACCAGATGTGATCACCTGGTGTTCTGTGTTTCCATATGAGCTGGAAAGCAGTTAAGGCATCCTGTTGGTTCCCTTCTTCCTCATTGCTTTAATCACAGACATCTCCATTTTTCCAGACATTCCCAGCGTGCTCTATTAAGGGTGGTAGATTAAAAATTAATGAAAGGAAGAGACAAGGTAAGAGGGACAGTGCCAAGCTAAAGCTGACCATCTGTCCTCTGTCCCTGAAAATGAAAAGCCAGTTTTGGAAGGGAACTAAGGGGACCTTGATGGCTGGGATGGCTTCAGAGCTAATAGCAGTGCTCACAGACAGGAGATTGTCAGACAGAAATTTAGTTGGAAATTATTTCAGTATTTCCTGGGCTGGTGTGATTTGCTTTGGCCTAATCCACCTTTTTTGGTTTTATTCTTTGTCTCACAGAGGTAACTACAGCCCTGAATTGTCTTGCTGAAGGTACTGGTGCCAGGATGAGGCAATTTTATTTCAGCAGATCCATCCCCAAAGCTTTCAAAGTGCCTGAGATTATGGAAGTTACCCTGCCTGTGCAGCTTAATTGCACTACTGGGCTAAGGCTGCTATAAAGACATCCCTGTTAAGTTATTAACTTAATATCAACTCACACAGATTAAATTTTATTTCTTGAATTATGATGATCAGAGCAGTCCCACCAGGTGAAACTGCAGAGAACAGGTTTACTAGTAAATACTGCAGAGCAATCCTTCATTTCTCATGTCTGTGAGAAGCCTGGAGCACAACAGATTGCTGCTGGAGGGTCCTGCCTGAGAGGCTACCAAGCAGCAGCCAATTCATTCCATTTCAGCATTTGTTAAACTGCAGGACAGCATTAGACTGGCCCTGCCATTTCCATCAGCCAGAGGTTAAAACACAGCCGAGTGCTTCAAAGGCCTGCTGGGGAAGAGCTGAGAAATGCCTCGGAAATAATGGCTTCCCCAAAACCCTCATTTTCACAGTGGTTGCAGAGTAAATCTTTCTCTCCACGTCGCAGAAGCATCGATTCAGACCCAGCCTCTCACAAAATTACCTAATGCCTTTCAGCTGAATATCATCCCAATTTTAAGCCCATTAGGTGACAGGAATATTCGTTGTTGAGGGAATGAAATGTTTTAGAGCGTGCCCAGGCTGGTAAGGAGATGAGGGGGCAGATAGAGAGGGGGAAAGGAAGGTGCAAGGCAGCCAGCCAGGACCACAGATGCTTTTCAAACTCTTCTCTCATGCAGCTTCTTATGTTTAAGTGACGACACTAAGGAGAAAGCTCCTGGGTTTCACACTTTTATCACTTCTGGTCCATTTGCATCTTGAGGTGAAGTGTCCAATTAATAACTTGGAATGATGAACTTCCATCCTCCTTGCTTGCCCTCCTCTTTTTTACTTTCTGCTTTTGGGCCTGAGGTTGGGAAGGATTGTCCTTGAATCTTGAGCTGGAGAGAATTGTTGTGTCTGACTGGCCTGAGAAGAGAGCTTAGTAATACTTAATATGAAGCTGAGAGCTACACATTAAAGCAGAACAGAAAAAGAGGAAAAAACCATAAAACTTAAGGCATCAGAACCACCCCATCCTGGAGAGGTCCAGCAGCTCCCTGTGCTCCACTAACCAACCCCACTCCTACCCAGGGATGAGCTGCATTTGGGCATTTTGGGACAATCTGGAGCACATGCAGTCAGCACGGGGATGAGATGCAGGTTTGAGCAGGGCCACAACACCTACCCAGAGGCAAAAAAATCAGGGTGGGGGAGTTGCTGTTGCTTAAAGCCTTTTTTTGGTGTTCTTGATGTCATGTGAAGAGCAGTGGGGTCATTTTGAATCTGCACAGGAGCCTGAGCAAACAGAATTGCTCCAGGGAGGGAATTCCATGAGGGTTCCTGAGGAAGGCTCCACACAGCACAAGGCATCCCTCTGGATGTGCCACGCTGGAGAGCTACTCCTCTGTGGTGGGCTGGGCAGGAGCCCCAGCAGTGCTTCAGGCATCCCACACCTGCAAGAAGCCACTCCTGCTGAAGGGAGACATCAGGAAATCACCCCAGTTTTGCTGGAGGAAACCAAGTTTCTAAGCAATTGATGACACTCTGAATCAGTGTATTTATGAAAAGGGCCTGTAGTATGTCAGCACAGTTCCTAGATGAAAGTGGAGCAGAAATCCTGCAGGAGAGGGAAGGGGGATGCACCAAAAACCTTGGATGAAGTCCAATATTCAGGCAATAAGACCTTAAGAAGCAGGCATCATTATAAGATAATTGACTGTGGAGAGCAGTCACACATCCCAAGGTGAAGCATAGGGCACTTAACATATCAATAAGGTCAATTATCTGATTATGTCAGCTGCCTTAGTGCTGTTATTAACCTATATTGCTCTTATTAACCTTTCTGATGAAGAATCTTTCAAAAATAATTATATTAAAGTACAAATCTCTCAAGTCTAAAATATGTGAATGTTTCATTTCAGTAGTCGTGTGTCATAGGATAATGAACAGCTGATTGCCTGGCTGACACAATGAGGTTTTTAATCAGGCTCCTTTCCCTAGGATCAGCATGTTCACTCTGACAGCCTTTCCTGGGCCCAGGCAGGCTCATGAAAGCACTGCTGTCATGTTACCAATGGCAGGATTTAAAATTGAAATGTGAGTAAATAAGACAAGAAATGTAAGGGATATGCTGAGAAGAGGGGTCCTGAGAAAATACCCACTGAAAGCCTCTGCAGTCAATGCCAATTATTAAAGCACACAGCTGATTCAATTAGTGCCCATGTACTTGTGCATATAGGATTTACTACCTTGCACAGCTGATCAAAGGGATCACACTGCTCAGGAAAATTTGTCCATATTCTTTTTGTCCTTTTTTCCCTACTGCAGAGCATTTTGAAGTAGGAAAGCATTTTGCCACAACTTTCAGCCATTCTTTAATCTCTCAGGGAATGTGAGTGTTCTAATTTCTGCTGTGGATTATTAATTCATTACATGCTTTTGGCAAAGCCAGTGCAAATTCTGCTCACTAAGAGTTTTGATCACTGTCCTGTTTCTCTGTGTATCTGTGCAATAGGTGAAGCATCATTTCATGCAGTGTGGCTGTGCAGTGATCAAAACCAGGGGCCTTATTTTTACCTGTGGCAACTTGTCATGTTTACACCTTGATGTGGTTTGATTTCAGATAACTACACTGAGCATCCATGACAAGAGAGACATTGAGATGCTGGAATGTGTCCAGAGGAGGTCAACAGAGCTGGGAAAGGGGCTCAGCCTGGAGAAAAGGAGGTTCAGGGGGGACCTTCTGGCTCTGACAGGAGGGGGCAGCCAGGCTCTGCTCCCAGGGAACAAGGAGTGGGATGAGAATAAATGGCCTCAGGTTGCTCAAGGGCAGGTTAAACTGGGAAAATGTCTTCACTGAAAGAATTGTAAAGTATTGGAACAGGCTTCCAACTGTCCCTGGAAGTGTTCAGAATGTGTGTGGATGTGGCACCTGGGGACATGGTTCAGTGTTGGCCTTGGCATTGCTGCTTGGACTCAATGATCTTAGAGGGTTTTTCCAACCTAAAGGATGCTGGGATTCTACACAGGCAGGAGGGAGCAACTGAAAATGTCTGTGTGGCAACCTTGGAGTTTACAGGCCTGTGCTCTGGAAATGTTTCACCCGTCAGCCCATCTCTGGTCATGACTCAGCTGCCATGGCCATTCATTAGAGATGCCTGGATAGGGAATGAATCACGAGCCACACAAGTATTTGGAGCTGCCAACATTCACACACTGCTGTTTTTTCATAATAACAAGGACCCCAGGGAGGCCAAACTCTGACTGGAGGGAATCTTGACAGAAAGTTCACAGCTTGGAGTTGTGGGCTGGTTTTTATTTCCCCAGCTCTGCAGTGAAAGCAGTCGATCTGGAGGGTAGATGGCAGGAGCAGGGCAGAGCTGCTGCTCACAGCTCTGGCAGAGCAAACAGCAGCTGCCAGCACTCCCTGTGTGTGTCCCTGCAGCAGGTGAGCTATTCCTGGGTTCCCCCTCTCCTCAGGGGATGGGAGCCAGGCAGTGCTGGGGCACCTGGGGTGAGATGAAGGGGACCTGCCCTGCCCTGCCCTGCCCTGAGGAGCAGCGTGCCAGGCTGGGGGCTGGGGGCTAAACCCCCCTGCCCTGGGCTAGTGGCAGGTGTTAAATAGGAACAGATGTTAATATTGACAAACTGAAGAGGCTAAATGTGGAAATACAGCCCTGCTGAGACGTGTGAAGTGAGGCAATGACCTTCACACGTTCCAGATCGAGTCAATAAAAGGAGTTGGGCTGGAGTGAGGTGATGTGAGTGCACAGCAGGACGTGGGGCTGGCGTGGGATGACACCCAGGGAACAGCATGGAGAGCCTGTCCTAAAGAGGTGACAAACACCCGAAACCCCAGGCTTCAGCACACCTGTTTACAGCACCCAGAGACTGTGTGACCCCTGTGTGTGTCCTCCACCCCGTTTCAGTGACACAGGGAAGAGGCAGCTCTGTCAAACACTGGGTCCCTCTGCTGCTTTAGCCCCTTTTATCCACATTTTCTCTTTTGTTTGTCTGGATCAAGGGCCCAGATGTACATTCTGTTCATGCTGCCACAGAAGCTTTTCTACTAACGTGTTTTATATCAGACCTCAACGTTTTTAGGGTCACAACCTGCTTTTTGTGAGTTTAGCCAGGAAATTCACTGGGCCAAGGATTTGATCTTTTGTTCCAGGGAATAAGAGCAATTTCTGCTGCTCTATGTGATATTATTCTGCAATTTGGGAGAGATGAAGGAGATGCAGAAGAAGATGCTGCATTAAAGGGAGATGGGGGTTTGTAGGAGCTCCCCTGTATCCAGTCCACACTCTATTTCAGCAGCAGTTTATCCCTTGAATGACCCTGACTCTCAGAGTCAGCCAGAGGAGCCTCCACCAGCCTGTGCTGGCTACACACCACCTGAGATCTGGTTTCATCTGTGATGAAACCCTCTCCACCCTCCTTGCTTCCACCTCTCAGGCCCAAACCCACTGAGGGGAAGATTTCCTGACTGAAGGGAAGGGATGCTCCATGTGCCAGGTTTTTTCCTGACATATGCCTCTGACTGGGATCCAGTTGTACAGCAAACATTGAAGCTGATTTAAGCATGCTGAGTTTTTTCCTCTGTTCTGGGCACTCAGTAATATTTGCACCAAGCCCAGGCAGGGCAGTGCTGCATTGAGGGGGGTTCATAACTCAAGGCATCCCTTGGGCTGAGCAGCCTGAGGTGTTTTTAACTGGCACCAGCTCCCATGGCAGCAGCAGGCACAGAGATCACAGCCAGGACACAGCATGGTGATGCTCAGTGACAATACTGGCAGTGGAAATCAGCTTTTTCACTTTCCATTTCTCTGCAGATCAAAAGTGAATATGCACCATCTTCATTAGCAAGGCAAATACCTCAACATGTGAACAGGGGTGATTCCCTTCCCTTCTGCAGCTCAGAGTAGGAGATAAGCACACATCAAAGGGGGAACTAGAGATTTCTGTGAGAGGATCCCAGTCTGAACTGGAAGGCTCCTGCACAGGGCTCAATCCCACCTAACCTGTGGCAGGTGGAAATCATGAGTTTTGCTGGTGCTTGCTGATGTCAGTGGAATGCTTTGTATTACTGTGTTTGTATTTGCTCAGACCCAACAAACAGACTCAGCAACTGCAGTTTTAATTTGTAGATTAAATAATAACTGTGATAACCAGAGCTCAGCTCCAGCCTGCATAATTCCACTCCTCTAAAAATCAGGCTTCCAGGCTCCCCTGAGAGAGCTTGGCAGGCTCCGAGTGTGACTCATCCTCCTCCCAAAACACACAAAGGATGGGATGAATCACCCATTGACTGGGGAGGATGTCTCTCCTCAGGTAGCTCTGGCAGGATGTCTGACACTGAGATGTCAGTGGTAGGTGACCTCAGAATTCTCTTTGGTTCTTGCACCTCGGTGAGCCAGGCTTGTTTTTAGACATCTTTGAAGTTCCCTTTCCTAAATCAGTGGCAGATTAGTTGGATACATGAAGCAGCAAACTGCAGCACTTTGAGCTGACAGATCCTGTGGGCAGATCAGCTGCCCTGTCCCCACTGAGCAGTGACAGTCCCTCACCTGCTCCAGAGCACCCAGAACCAGCTGGGCTCAGCCAGGCTTGGGAGGGGGACCTGCCTGTGGGAACGGTCAGGAACACAGAGGGGTGATCCTTTCTAAAACCCTCCTGGTTTTGAAGGCCCATCTATCTGAACCTTTCACTCCTGCCACAGGCAAGGGAATTCACATTTGCAGTCGTGACACCCAGAGCTGGTCAACCACTTGTTTTCCTTCTGGGGATCTTCCAAGACAGACTTTAAAGGATGTCTCAGCCTGGTTGCAGTGATGGAAGCTGCAGCACATTAACAAGTTTCCCAGCACACCCTCACCTGTGAGGTGAGGCAGAGAAGCTGTGGGGAGCTGGCAGCTCTTTTCCACCACATCACCTTTCCTGTGAGAGGCTGTGGGGAGAAGAAAGCTTTGCACCAGGACCAGCAGCCCCCGGGTGCTCCCCTACCAAGCTTCCAAGGGAAGGTGCCCCCCACATTTGCTCTGTTTGAACCCCCAGAATTTCTGAGATTGCTGGAAATAAAACCTCCAAAGGATGAAAGCCTGTGGACTTCAGGACAGACAGGAGTTCAAACAGGCTGCACTTTTTTCCCAAGAATTATGCAGAATCTGAACTTCCATTAGCTGGCTTTGTATTTCCAGAGCACTAAAAGCAAGGTGAATTCTGGCTTGGTAATTTTTAAGCTTATTTGTTCTCATCAGAGGGTTTTAGCATTAACCTATAGGCAATGCAACTTTTAATGTGATGACACAGAGAGCTTCAAGTTGGCAGAGGTCAGTTCTCAAGGATTTTAGCCTGCAGGAACCTACTGATTTTTAATGGGAGTCACACAGCTAAATCTCTGCATATGGTCTTGAAATTCCAAGCCTTTGTTTCAGCTAACATCATTATAAATACTTGAATGACTTTTGGAGATCATATAGGATATATCACCAGTCAAAGTGAGTTAGAAACAAATTGACATGCTCTTGCATCTGGGAAAGGACTGCCTTTCTTTGGGGTTTGTTGTTTTCTTTAATTTGTAATTAAATTATTTGCTCTGAAAGGGGATTGGTATTAACAAAGAGTACATTTTCTTTCCACTGAATAAAATTTTTCCTTTACTTTGTGAACCATATATGAAAAATTTACCACTCTGATACTAAGGTGAAAAAACCTGCAAGTTTAAAGTTAGTGAGCTTGTAGCTTTTAGAAAGTGCAGTGTTGTGGCCAGCACCTCTGGACCTTACACTGAGTTTCAGGGAAATCTTGACTTCCAGAGAAGACCCTAAATAGAAGGGTTTTATTGGGGAACTTTTCCCAGGAAGTCCTCCCTCAAATGCAGTGTAGAGAATCCCCCTTGCTCTGATAGCTGCAGCATAACCTGCTCAAAGCTCCTAAGTGACCAAGGAGCCCAAGATCTATTAGCTCAATGTTTGAAATGGTTATCCAGCCTCACTGCCAAAATGTAGGGCATTCATTTTCCTGGATCACTGAGCTAAATGATTTTTCTTAGCTCAGACCTAGGGGCAGAAACACAGGCTCTTGGCTCCCAGTCCAGTGCTCTAAATATTTCTCCCGTGTCAGGGAGATGAGCAGCAAGCAAATTCACACAAGCCCTTGACAGGAAGAGCACGTGTGGTGGGAGGAGGTACTGCCAGGTATTGCATATTTAATTCAGTTAAGGAATTAGTGTCTGTTTATAGTTAATGGGGATTTAAGGATACATTCCTCAAATGTGCTCTGAATTACCCCCTAGAGAAGCCCTTCCCTCTCCTAATCTGGGACTGAGGTGTCTAAAACCTTGTCCATCTTTTCTGAGTCCACAAATCAGCCTGGGCTGTCTCTTCTCTGCTGAGATTACCTGCACCAGAGCAAACTATTTCATTGACAGCTTTTGCCCAGGAGGTCATGGATTAGTCCCAGCTGTAGGTATTTCCTTCTGCAAAAATTGCAGCCACAGGGAGACCTGGCTGTTAACTTTCACTACTGACATCTGCTAAAATGCTACCTTGGGAGGCTGAGACCAAGCTCACAGGGCATAGGGAGCCCTCAGAAGCCTAGCTAGGCCAGGCTTTTCCTTTCACACAGTGAAATGACCCATATGGTAATTCTGCTTCAGCTGGGAGAGCACAGGGGATGGAGGTGGGGGAGGATAAAGCCCAGGGGAGTCTCCAGCTTTGTCTTGCCACAGTGCCCAGGGCTTGGGAGAGAGCTGGTGTTTGCAGAGGGTTTTGTCTGGACAGTACATCAAGGTGTCTGTGCCCTTACCAGTTAGGGGTTGTGTGCCATGAGGTTCTAAAATTGTGGCCTAACTTTTAGCTAGTAGGATTATCTGTTCATTTCTCTTCATTTGAAAAGTAAGTTTTCATGCACTGATGTGGAGTGGTGTTGTTTTTGCTAAGCTGAGCATTGCTTCCTCTCGTGTTCAGTGTTTCTGAAGGCTGCAAGTCTGAGCTTTCAGTCTGGGCTGTGCAGAAGGTTGGGTTATTTGCCTGGCTGGTGGCTTTCATGGACATGATGCCATTAGCCCAGTGCTGCCTTCTAATCTCTGGCTTTACTGAGCCCAGACAGCAGCAGAGCTGCTGGAGTCCCCCTGCTCAGCTGCCTGCCCTGCTTTCTGTGTTGCCTGATGCTAATGTAGCTCTAATTAACCTGAGCTCTGGGAGTTTGTGTCTTGGGTGCTGCTCCTGTGGGGTTTGTTGGTGCTGGGGAGGCAGTTGCACAAAGCAGTGGCAGCTGTGGCCCAGAGCAGCCTTTGAGGTTCTGCATCACCTGCACCGAGCCCTGTGATCACTTTTCCAAGCAAGGATATTTAGGATGAAAGGATTTTTTGGGGTTTTTTTCATCCCAAGAAATTAATTTTTCCATGAAGAAGGAAAATGCTTCTTTAGTAGTTCTATTCTCAGCTCCTAAATTTTTTAGATCTCTTCACATAAGGGCTGAGCCACTCCTCTGTACTAATGTCTGCTCCACTGTGCCTGTTTCTCAGGGGCACCAGATCTGTCTTGCATTAAATTCCAGTTCTTGTATTATTTTAACTTAGCCTTTTAGAAGGTGGTTCATTTCCAGTGGCAGGTGTAACAGTTCTGTGTTTCCTGCCAGGTCTGGCCCGTGCTTCCTGATGATGCTGAGCTGGGCTGGGTCAGCCTCTCCTCCTGCCTTTCTTGGGGCTGGTACTCCTCCTTCCTCCCCTGTGAGAGCCAACCTTGCCTTGTGCTCATTTCAAAGTGACCCTCCCTGGGATCTCCAGGCAGCAGCCACTGCAGCCTGACATTGATAAACCACAACATATTGTTTAACATATTGTTCCCAGTCCAACATATTGTTCACATTCATCATGGAAGCAATCAGCACAGACCATTTTATTGCAAACCTGTTTCCTGGTGCTCATCATTAGGTCATTAACCTTAACAATGTCAACATGTTCTCGGGATGCAGTTTAATTGGAGAGCAGTGCAGAGCATTGCACAGGCTGTGCCACATACAGGGCTCAGTTTAGGAGTAGCAGAAATGCTGCACCAGCATGGCACTGCTGAGAAATAAAGTCAGGTTTGGACAGGAGATGCAAGTGAAAGAAAAATGCAGCTGTACCTCGGGAGACTCAAAGAATCTCTGAGCAGATCCATTATTTCCTGTGAGCACCTGTGCCAGGTGAATGTTTTCATTTTACAGTATCCAATTCCAGGTACTGTTTTTGTAGGTTTTTTCCTGTGGTGCCTTTGCCAGTTTGGGGGAAAAGAGATGGGCAGTGCAGTGACTTTTGCTCCTCTAACTGCAAGCACTGATCTTGGCAAGGCTTTCCTCCGAAAGTGCCTGTTAAAGCAGCAAAGCTCAGGTGTCCTGGGGCTGCTTGCTCCCAGGCTGTGACAGAAACTCAACAAACAACTTGTATGTGGAGGAGACTCATAGGAGCAAGTAAATTCTTCAGGAAAATATCCTGGTTTTGTACTAAACTTTGGGGGAAGACTTCCTTTTCTTATTTTTCTTACAAGACTTGTGTAGTTAATTATAAAGTATTCTGCTCTCTGTATGAGCTCTGCTTGGTTCTCATGGAGATTAGCAGGGCACCACCACCTTTCTTAGTGAAGTTGGACAGACTCAGACCCTCATACAAGTGGGGCCAGGTCTTGGCAGTGTCACTTAAATCTTCTCATAATGCTGTGGAATGCTGATACCCTGTGGTTTGGGTATTGAGCTTGAAATTTAAGGTACCTGTGGGATGTCAGCTTCCATTTCTTGATTTTTATTGGCAATTAGCTAGATGTGAACATTTCAGCCTCAAGTTCTGCCCTGCAGCACTAGTTAGGTGGGGTCTAATTAACTGCTGTGCACATGACTGAGAAAAACATCACTTTCCCCTCTCTGCTCCAGGTGAAACCACAAATTGCTCAGCATTGCAAAGCCAGGGGCCAGGTTTGTGCTGCAGGAAGGGAAGAGGTGTGGCAGGGAAAGCACGAGGGAGGGAGGGGCACCTCCTTAGGGGATCCTCCTCTGTTGCCACCTCCTTTCCTATGAAACACAGGTCCCTTTTCCTACCAGCCTGGCCTATTTCTGCTGTCTCATGTTTTTGTACTTTAGCATGGAGCACTGCTGTGCCTTGACAGGAAGGTCCAGAGGGCTGATTGACACCCTGTTTCTTCCCCATTACAAAATAAACTAATTTCTTCAGCTTTGCACAATATTCTTTTGAAAACAGGTATTGATCTATGCAAGTCTGTAGAATGAGTAATCAGTATCCACCAGTTTGGGGAGAATAAATAAATCAAGGGACAGGAAATGATGGATGAGAATAGCATTGAGTGCTTTTTGAACTGATGCTTTGTTCTGACTGCTCAGCTCCTGAAAGGGTGGGCTGGGTTGATTTTGTAGCAGCAAACTGATGTGAAATCTTTGCCAACTTCAAATTAACCCAGCTGTTGGATGTTACTGAGTGATTTTGAACCAGTGATGCTTTCTAGGCTGACTCTTATCCAGTTAAAGACAATAGCTGGTAAAGAAGGAAAGGCTTCCCTTTCTCTCACTGTGGCATTTATAAAACATAACCAAGCTTAGTGGTTTGACATTTGTGTCTAAACTACCTGAGCCTGTCTGCATGGATCATTCAGAGCCACGTTGGAGGGGCAACAGGAGAGACTTTATCAGCATGGTAACACTGGAGTGCTTCACTCCTAAAAATCCAGAGGAGCTGCTACCCTTATCTTTCTCTAAATTCACTGTGCACCTCATACTGAACTTGTACAAAGCATGTCCAGCCTAAAACACAGCCTCAAGTAGAAAGCAAGAGCTTTGTGCATGGGGAAGTACCCAGCTGTGGGGCTGTGGCTGCAGATCAGGAATCTCCCTTTTGCCTTGTTACTGCCAGAATCAGCAATCTTCCCCCAGACACCGCCTGTCCAATCCCACCCAGTGTTCTTTGCTGGCTGCATCCAGTCCCAAAGCACACCTAGCTGGTCCTGCTGAGCTCTGAGTCTGCAAGCTGAGAGGCTCTGGATGAGGGCAAGAGCAGCTCCAAGCCACAACACAACGAGCTCTTTTCATCCTCAGCACACTTCCCTACACCATTGGGATACTAAAACCTTCTGGGGAGCCAATTACCATGATTTAATCTGTAATTAAAAGGCCAGATAACAATCCTGCAGACAACATGGCCTGTCTCAGCTGGCCTGAGCTGTCTCTGGGGCAGTGGCACAGGGAAGCAGCTGTCCTCTGAACACAGACAGGTCACCAGAGGGATGCAGGGGAAACAGGTGCTGTTCAGGTGCAGTTTCAAGCAAATGAGAGCAGCCCAGGAGAGGTGGGGAGGAGGGGCAGTCTATTGATCAGCACTGAAATCCAACACGGCTGCTTCAAGGACTGACCTTGTTTCGAAAGTAGAAGAGTTTGGAAAAGTCTGTTTGATGGGAATGGAGAGGAAATCAGGCCATGCTTTCAAAGCAATGCATTCTTTCTCTCCCCATCCCCACTGAATGTAGTTTCTTGAATAGACTTTTGTCATTTCCTGAATGCTCAGGGAGCAGCTGGACTGAGGTTTTACATGTCCTAGCAGAGATCAAATAGGATGAGTGGAACTGTGGCAGGGCTGGGGAAAGGAGAAGGGCTGGAACACACCCCATGCTGTGTGCCTTGTTCCCATGAACGGCCCTCTGCCATAGGAAGAAATAAACAGGCTGCAGAAAACTTCATTCAGCTCAATCAGCTGCTAAACCTGGCCTGACAGCCAGCCTTCAGAGACACCTCCCCCAGCTCCAGACTTGGGCTGAATCAGCAGTTTTTGCCCTGTGAGGAGCCTGGCTTGCCATGGGCATCAGCAGAGGGATGGAAAGGATGGGCTCACTGCTGTGCTGGAGCTGCCTTGGCTTGAGGGCACAGTGTGAAACCTCTCTGAGCACCTGCAATGCTGGATGGGGAGGCAACTGTTTGAGTTGAAGACTCTTGGCAGAGGCACTTGTGTGTCTGAACTGACACCAGCTGCCTGAGACTGATGTTATGAAAGAAAACAGCAGTAAGTTTGTGAAAAAGAGTTGGGCAACTGGCTGATGCCCACTAGGATAAAGAGCAGAAATCTGGAGGGAGGTGGAAGTTGGGAAGGTGAATGAAGGAAATGGCAGGGCAGAAATCAGGGACTCAGCTTCTGCCATTGGCTCCTTCCCTGGCCTTGGCCAAGGTGAATAAGCTGAATAAATGTTTGGTAATGTAAGCAACAAAGGAGTGATTTTAGGCACTGAGTTCTAGATACTGAGTTCTAAAGGAAGGCCCTGTGCCTTCAAGGTCTCCCAAGAGAAAACATTGTCACTGTCACACCTACACTGTTTCCATCCTGACATGGTGATAACATTTTATGACCCTGGAATTTTGTATTAGGTTTGCATGGCCAGGTTTTGGTGGCAGAAGGGCTACAAGGGTGGCTTCTGTGAGAATCTGCTGGAAGCTTCCTCCATGTCCAGCAGAGCCAACCCCAGGAGGCCCCAGGCTGGACCTGCCCCTGGCCAAGGCTGGGCCAATTAGAAATGGTGGTAATGCCTCTGTGATAACAGATTTGAGAAGGAAAAAAGGAAATTATTGAGCAGTTGCACCTGCAGCCAGACAGGACAGGAGTGAGAATATGTGGGAGGAAGAGCACAGGCAGGGCAGTGCAGGAGGAGGGACAGGAGCTGCTCCAGCTGCCAGAGCTGAGATGCCCCTGCTTACCATCCTGCTCTGATTTTGTTAGGAACAAATTCAGCTGATAACTCCAATTCAAGCTTGTTTAGCCCATGATGTTATTTGATGAGTGATCTCTCCTGGTCCTTATCCTAACCCATGAACCCTTTGTTGTATTTTCTCTTCCCTGTCCTGCTGTGGAGGGGAGGGACAGAGTGGCTTTGGTGGATACCTGGCATCCAGCCAGCACCAACCCACTAAAAGTTTCCCTCAAGCAACAACCAAAATATATTTAAAACAAAGACTCTAAAACCTCTTCAGTAAGTCCTGAGTCAATTGTTTTAACGAATGTATTTTAGAGGGATCGTAGTGGAGTCCTGACCCCCACAGGCAGGCACTGTGGGGAATCTGATGGTTTATTTATTTCTCTGTGACTTAGGGTGCCTTTCTGTGTGCTGAGCAGCTCCTCAAAGCCTCACAGTCTGGGGATTGGGGATGTCTATCAGGTCTCCCTTCAGTTGGTCCAGCCCAGAAACCTGACCTGGTTCCACTTCGGGGTGCTGATTATGTGACCCTGGAATTAGCTGAAGTGTCTGTAGGTTGCAGGTACAGGAGAAGCACAGCTGGCTGTTCTGATTTGTATATGTTTATGTAAATGCCTCATAAAACATCCCCCACTGGGACAAGCCAAAGTCACGCATCATAAAGATCAGCTCCTGTAATGGCTTATTTACAACTGCATTTGCCAAGGTAGTGAAAAAAAATATGCCCATGTTTATAGGAAATTAATTTCTGCCCCTTCAGTGATCAGCCCTGAGCAAGCAAAAGACCTGAATTATCCCAGTTGCTTCACTCTGGCAGAGAACTGCTCTTTGGAGCCTCCTGCAGTGGGATCTGGTGGGGATGTTTAATCAGAAAACCTTAAAGCAGCAAGGTCCCAATCCAGCCAGCTCAGTGCTCCTGCAGCAAGCAGTACCTCTTCAGCAAAGCACTAAATCACACCTTAATTTTACACCTGTGCAAGACCCAGGTACCAGGCTGGGTTGAAGAAGGTGTGTAGGGCTTTTGCTGAAGAAGAATGGATTTTTGCCTTGGGCTTGAATTAGCATACAAAGAAATGCCTTACGAGGCAGATCAGCAAGGTTATTTAAAACATAAAACAACCCAAGCTTGACAGGTCCCACCAAGGGAGGAACAGTTGTTAGTGCCGGTAGATGGTGCTCTGCCAGCTCCCTGTGTGGGTGAATCCTCACTCATCCCAGATTTATGCAGCACCCCAAAATTCTCATGGCTTAGTGCTGCTCCCATGGCAAATGAGGTCGTGACTTCGCTGGGAGTGAACCTTGAGCATTTATCTATGTGTGGGTGTTCTGCAGAAAGCAGCTGGATTTTGTAAGTGTCTTTAGGTAAGCCTTGCCCTTCAGGTAAGGTTTTTGTACCTACAATGTGACTGCTGAGTGCTGTAAACCAAACCTGAACGATTTAACTCTGCAGGACTTCTCGAGAATTAAGAAAGAGTAGGTGGAAATCTTGTTCAAACCTAAGCCAGCTTAATTTGTCTATAATTCATTAATCATAGGTTTGTCCTGAAATCTGTTTTAAGGTAAGATTGAAGCTTTTTTTTTTTTTTTTTTTTTTTTTTGAGATTCTGGCAGAGTGGATGGGTGGACGGTGCTGTTGCTGCCCTGGGCAGAACCAGCTTGAGGACAAACACTGCTCCTGCCCCAGCTAACAGCCCTGCTCCCCAGCCAAGATGCTCCCTCACAATTTGGTGCCACCAGAAGCTCCTCTGCAGCTGGGCTGCCCTGGAGCAGGGCTTGAGGCTGTGAGATCTGTTTGGCAACAGAGGCAAACCCTTGTGCAGTGGCTGCCGATGGAAGCAGGGCTTCCATCTGTCCCTTTGCAGACAAAGATCAATCCCATGAGAGCTAAAGAGCAGCAGATATGGGCAGATGTTCGAATTAAGTGTTTTAATCTAGATGTATCACCCCACCCTGTGTGTTAAATCTCGCCCAGGCTGAGCCCAGTCCATGGAAGAGAAGTCTGTTTTCTTGTATGTCCCCCTGAAAATTTGAGGAGTTTCCCTGACAAAGTGATGCATAGTTATGGGCTCAGTAAATGGTAGAGTGATTTATGGCTTACACACTGTAAATCAATAAAAAGAATCACAGACATTGACAGCACGTTCACAGCCCATTTCTTTAAATGGAAGGCACTTTTCCATCCTTCCCATTTCAGACTGGTTGGCCCACAGGGAGGTTCTTGCCACTAACAAGTGCTAAGAGAGTTTTTATAAAGCTTATAAAATCTACATCTTATATAATACTTCTCCTTATATGCCCTTTCTTGCTGTATCATCATTTCCAGTCATAGAAAATACATCGTCTTGCACCCTGGCTTATGTGATCTCCTTCTCCTGGACAGTATACGAACAAAACACGTGAAAAATCTGGGTTTTCAGCCCCTCCAGACCAGTCCTTCTGCCTTCCCAGCCGAATTAAGCCGTGTTGGGTTTGTGTGACTCGGTGTGAGGTCCTGGGAGCAGCAGGGGAGATGCAGCAGGTGAGGGAGCTTCCCCTGGGCAGGGAGCTGTGGGGCTGCCCAGGAGCTTTGTGTGCTGCAGGCTGGATTTTGAAGGGCAGGAGGGTCCCATGGAGGGAGCCCCTGCCCTCTGTTAGGAGTGTGGGGGCTCAGGGCCGTGCACACCAGGTCACCAGTGGGGACCAGGAGCCTGGGTGCCAGCCAAGTACCATTGCCTTTATTTACATAGAGATACCAGTCCTGGAACGTGTTTAACTGCTCTGTTGAAATGGGCCATAAATGACTGGGCCCTAAAAGTCAGCCATTTCAGTCTGGAGAAGCATTCAGAGACTCTGCAGTATTGGATGGGTTATAAGTAGTCCCCAGCCCAGCCAGCTTCCACAAATGCTGGAGTCCTGGCTGCTCTGCAAGACCCCTCTCCGAGTATCTGCTGGCTGCTCTTTCCTAGGGCAGCCATGGAACAACACAGGACAATTGCACAGTTTCTTCAACCAAGCTCCTAATGCTTGTCTATGCTCTAAGCAGCAGCAGCCAGCAACCTGCTAAAGGTGACAGGCTAAAAGGTAATGCCTTTTAGAAATTCGGATTTTATAAACAACTTGGCCACACTGGGCTGGGGCTGAGCTGCACCATCCTTCTGTGCAACCAGGACACTCAGGCCACAGTTGAAATGGGAGCAGCTTGAGGAAATTTAGTGTCTCCCTTGTTTCTTTTGATGAGAGAACAGGATACAGGCATTATCCATTGGGTTGCAGCCCCATATAATGCAACCTCCACCTCTTTCTCATGTGCAAAAGTAAATGAAAAATCAGCCATGATTCTAATTACTCTATGCTAATTGGGCTGCATTCAGGCTTCATTGATGATGCTATTATGCTGCAAGAAAACAAGGGCAGCATATGTACTTACCTTGCTCTACTTATCCTATGATTATTCTCTGTTAGTACTGAAACATCCTAAAGTATCAGTCTGCACACAAATTAGCCCATCCAATGGACTGCTGGAAGTTCAGCCCTGGAGCACATTCACTCTCTCTTTTTCAGCATCAAATACAATACCAGGGGTGCCACAGCAGCTCAAAGTACTTTTATCTTGTATTGGGCTTAGCTTGTAGCAGCATTTGCAGTTCTGTGTTTCCTCACAAGAAAACACTTTCGTATTCCCACTCAATCCATCCTGATGTCCTTATCTGATAGGATCTCCAATGCAGGGTTTCACCATGGCCTCTGGGAATCCATGAGCCCAGCAGTGCTCCAGTGCCTATTCCTACCAATTAGCTTTAGCTCTTCATTAGGGGGAGGAGGGCACTCCCTGCTGGGTTGCTCACTGCTGCTGTGGTAACTTGAGCAGGACTTGTTTTCTACTGTTAACTGGACTGAGATATTTGCATATTGTTTTTTGCAGTAGTATCTAATATGCCAAGAGCTCCTGGAGTCATTACAAAATCATCAGTGCTTGCTCCAGAGTGATATATTCTGTTTGTCTAGCTGGCTGTTTTCCTACCATATGTATTTATTGAAGCTGGCTGAGTATCTTATTCTGTGATGTTTTGCTTATTTATTCAAGAAGAAGTTCATCAAAATTCAGCCAAGCTTTCTGTCCTCAACATAGAGAGGTCTAATCGAGGGTTTGAACACACCCATCACAATAGCAACTGAATGCAAAATTCCATGTAATTCAAAAACTGAATGCAAACTTGATAGGAGCAATGAAAGAAGTCTGCCTGCCCCCTGATCCATCCTGGGTATTACTCTGTGAGACTGTAATGACCTCGAGAGGTGAAGGAGGACATTGCCTCAAGTTGCACCAGGGGAGGTTCAAACTGGATATTTGGGAAAACAATAATTTCATAGCAAGGGTTGTCAAGCACTAGGACAGGCTGCCCATGGAAATGGGGGAGTGAGCACTCCTAGAAGTGTTCAGAATATGTGTAGATGTGGCACTTGGGGACACGGTTTAGTGCTGAACACGATGGTGGTGCCACGTTGACAATTGGACGTCAAGATCTTAAAAGTCTTTTCCAACCTTGACAATTCTATGATTTCTCCCTTTAAGGCCCCTGGTAACTCAAACCACACTCCACTGGGAGTCCCTAGGGAGTTTCCAGCAGGGGCCTGTCTCAGGGCCCATCGTGAGTAAAGTGGCCATGATGTCATGCTCAATATTGTGGTCTCATCAGGGAGACTGATTTGTGTTGCATTAAGCAAGGCAGGGTTGCTAATATCCACTGAGGTTTACATGGGAAAATTTAAAGCCTATTCCAGTATATTAAATGAGGCTGGAAAGCTTCGATCAATAATTTCCCTTGTATGAAAAATAAGAGATGAAAATGAAGGTAGATTGATTCAAAATACTTAATGCCAGATACCAGCTGATGGAAATACCTTGTAAATAGCATCTTGTACAGTTGCCAATAAATTAGTCTAAATTGTGAGGGTGATTGAAATGTGTTTTATAATGTTCATGTCCAGTTTAGTGGCCATTTACAAAATTTAGAAGAATATGAAATCCCCAAAGAGTAAGTGAGCAGCCAGCAAAACCCAGAGTAGCAAGCAGTGGTAGCTTGCAAATGAGATCTTGGAGTAGTTTATTAGACAAAGAAAGCCAGAGCTCTTTACAAGCAAGAAGAATCAGTGCTAGTAGCATTTCAAATTTTAAAATGTGTTTTCTAAGTGCTTCCTTTTTCATCAACCCTCTATTTTACATGGAGATTATGATCTTTGATGTGGAAAGTGAACTGGATGTGGTTTTTAAAGTTAATTTAGTAATAAAACAACATTTCCTTCTCTGAACAACCCGATGCTCAACTGGGGCAGTTCGTGTAGGGCTATTCTGTATCTCATCCCACTGATTTCTGCAGAGAATTAGGGGAATTGTGTTGCTTCCCTGGCTCACTGGGGTAGATGGTGACCTTGGGCAGTGGTGTGGTGACTCCTGGGGACAGCCCATGGTCCTAGCTAGAAGAGGATGCCCAAAGGCAGCTCAGGATTCAGAGCAATCACTGTCCCTCACAGCCTGTCTCTCCTGTGTGTGCAGAAGAGCCTTGCAGCCTTCCTCCCCTTTCTCAGAGATCTTTCTGGTTCCCTCTGTGAGCTGTCCCAGGGCTGTTCCCACCAGTGCTTGGGAAGGCTGCAGTGTGGATCTGCTCCATGTCCTGAGCCCACTGAGCAAACCAGCAGGAGATCCAGGAAGATCCATCCATCTTGCATCCCCTGTGGGCTTGGCTTTCATTTACAAGCAGCAGAGAGCACCAATTTTTGCTTGTGTACTCCTGTGTGGGTGCAGTCACCAGGGAAAGGGCTCTGCACTCTGCAAATTTGGGTCTTAACCATTCACAGAAGTTTATTTTGTGCTGATTTTTTTTTTCTGCTTGAATGCATTGTGGCACTGCACTGCTGATACTGGAGTTGATTGCTGGCTGAAGCCAAGAGTTCCTGCAGACAGATCCCACTCCAGCAGTTCTCTGACAAGTGAGTGACAGCCAGGCTGCCTGCACAGAGGTCATTTGCACTTTTTTTGTCTTCCAGTGAGCCCTGAGGTTTTTTGGGTTGGTTTTTTTTTTTTTTTTTTTTTTTTGGTCTTCTGAATGAATTTAGGAGGAAAGTCTCTGCTTCAAAGTAGAAGGCTCTGGGGACAGCTCATTGCAGCCTTCCCAAGAGGTCTTATAAAAAAAGAGGGGTAGTGACTTTTTACACAACTAATAGTGATGGGACAAGGGGAAGTGGTTTCAAACCAAAACAGGAGAGATTTAAATTGGGTGTTAGGAAGAAGTTCTTCCCTGTGAGAGTGGGGAGGCCCTGGCACAGGGTGCCCAGAGAAGCTGTGGCTGCCCCTGGATCCCTGGCAGTGCCCAAGACCAGGTTGGACAGGGCTTGGAGCAGCCTGGGACAGTGGGAGGTGCCCCTGCCCATGGCAGGGGGTGGCACTGGATGAGCTTTAAGGTCCCAACCCAAATTATTCTATCATTCTGTGAATGTCTTCTTGAGTGGAGCTGGCATTTGTAATAAAGCATTTGAGCTGCACTGACATCTTCCTGCTCCACGATCATATAATCAGGAGGAAAAAGACAGTGTGCAGCTGCTGGTGCTATAATAGCAATGGCTAATGATGAGTTTGGTCCTTTCCTTTTGGGTGTTTTATTGGAATAGGAAGAAAATGCACCAAGAAGGGGCTGTGGAGTGCCCACAGGGTTATGCTGATCACCAGTCCTAAAAGAAAAGTGCTAGAAAAGTAATATCTTCTCCTAAATAACAGGAAAACAGCTTTTTTTTT